>VZTV01098128.1:0-60030 GCA_013400875.1 Anhinga rufa
TTTAGATCAGGCATTGTTTCACAAGTCTTTGATACCAAATGATGAGGCTCAGGACAACGTTGGATGTAAGAAAGGGTAAGCTGGTAAACCAGGAGAGCCAAAAAGAGTGTGATTGCTGTTCTTTAAGACTAGCAAAATTCCAGTTTGCCTTGCAGGATACCATTCTGAGTTCTCCAGTATGCCTATTCAAGAGCAAGTTAAACATGTCAGGATCTGTACTAACAATATCAGATGAAATATAAACTGTTAATGAACTGTAACATTCTTCTTAGCTTGAAAGTTTGAACTTTCTCCACAATGAAAAACTGAATTTTCCTAACCTTCCTGATTGTTTCTCATATATTTTATAAAGACACAGGAATGTTTTCAGTACTGCTCTTTTAAGTATGCAAAGCTCCAAGCTTTTGAAATCTTTTGAATTATGCTGAGTTATGGAAGTTTTAAGGCCACAGGAGCTCATGAATCATAAATTGAGCTTTCTACTCTCCTTCATTTTAGTGGCCTAAACAGTGCCTAGACTGTAATTCTTCTTTCTTATTTATAGATACTTACATCTTCTATAATTAATTCTGATTCTTCATCTGTTTTACCTGGGAACTTCATTCTCATGTCATTGATAATGAGAAGAGTCTCTTTTGTCAAAGCAACTTCTTGCTCTTTTGTTTTCTGTTGCAGCAAAGACTCACCCTAAAAACCAATATGAAGCAGAGGAAAAACTTCAGGCATGTCATTAGACCACATTACAAAGACGTTTCCTTGACAAAAATAAATTCTAAATAGGGTGAAATAAAATATATTATGGAAGTGGATAGACATAATATCTAATACATAACTAACACACACACATATGCCTCATGTACATCACCATTACTTACAGTTGTCAAGAAATTCAAGAAAAAGTTCAAATGTAAGTTTGTTTGAAACAGAATAAACAAATATATATTCGATATTTATGATGCCTACCATTTAAAATATACATTTGAAATTTAGATAACAGACTTTGAATTTAAATTCAGCATAATGAAAAGAAATTATTAGTCATAAAAAAACTTCCTTTCAGTTCTTCACAGCAACAATTTAACAGTAACTGCCAATTATATGTTATTGTGCCAAGAATTCAGGAAGCATTAAAAAGTAAGGACATTTTGCTCCTAACTCTGGTCGGTGGGTTTCTGACAGTGTCTTCAGTTGTCCAAGGTTTTCTTTAAAATATCAGTGCTTTTTGATACCAACACCTATGTGAACCCCTACAGTGTCTGCATAACATAATCTCTGGAGGGGTCTGGGATTTTCTTTAAATCTTAGACACTAGTTAGGAGTTTTTCTGATCCTCTTTCTTTATTTTTGCATACTTTTGCATTTGCAAGATTAAGTGGGCTTAATTTTATGGGTTTTTTTCAAGAGTGAAATGCAAAATTTTTAGGCCTTTCTAGGTCTTTGTATTTTGTAAGAACTATAATACTTACTTAAGGATATTTTTGCTTAAGTAAGTGATAAATATTTTAAGCATAACAGAATATTTTGCTATATGATATATAATAACGTGACTGAAATAAGACAGGAAATATTTCCAAATCCACTTTTGTTTATAACTGCTATAATCATGTGTCTGTAATTCCCAACTGTAAATGGCTTACTCTAAACATACTTTTCATACCTTCACTGAATTAGGAACTCAGCAGCCTCCAAAAACTGCAATGTACTGCTCTTTTCTTACCCAAAGGATAGATAAACTAATACTTTATCACATATAAATGGTTTCTTCTAAGTAAGTTACGGTTTATCAATTTTAACTTCATTCTAGCAGTAATATATAGTATATTATTCTTAGTTGCAAAAATAATTATGAACAGAGTTCCATTTACAATACAGTGCTAAATTATGAGTAGTTCTTATCCATTCTGTAAGTAATTTTATTCACATTATTTTAAGAAGCATGACCTAAGCTCTATCACCCAACATAATTGTTCTGCATATCAAGATTATTTCTGTGGTGGAGCTTTCTCAATGAAAAAGAGAGTATGGTTTCTTACTAATGTTAATTTAAGTGAGCAGCCCATTTTTAATGTCAGATGGTAAGAGACTGTTTTTAATCTTTCAGTAATTTGTATTTGATATAGAGTTAATGTGAATAGAAAAATCTATATTAGCCCTGTCTCATTAAACTCTCAGAGTACATCTTCAAGATAAAAGGGTACTTTTAAAACTTGAGATAGCTAATGTGATAAAAAATACCTTTAACACATTGTGGTGAAGACACAATCTTATTGTATTTCCAATTCTATTAGCTGACTTTAAAGATGGAAAACCATGTTAAGGATTATTTCACAAGATGTCAGCGCACAATTTTAAGAGGATCCTTTTTCATCATTTAGACAAAGCCTCACAGGCAAAACAGACAATGAGCTTTCTACCAGATAAAAATGATGATTGGAGATAGTAAATACTATGAAGCAAGTTAATTAGCATTAAAAAAAGGATTTCTCACAATCAAAGCTCACCACAATAGAGAAAGGCTGCAAATATGGGTTAAAAGCACCAATTTGTTTTGCCCCATCTCCAGATGAATTATTTGGGTGATGAACTATGCAGGTCAGGCACCAAAGCATGAATGGAAATGCACTGGCACCAACACCCAGTGCAATACTGAATGAGGTTGGGGACCAATCCCAGCAAACGCTGCCCAGGGCTAAGTGGATACGTGGTGCACCATGCAAACACAAAAGAAATGCCTGGGTTGTGAAGGAGCTACCAAAGAGGATGACAGTCTGGTCACAAAAGGAAAAGGGTATGGTTCAGAAATACGCTGTGAAATTACAGCTAGCCACACAAATTCTAAACAGCTAAAGTGTTTAATCTGATCTATTTGCCACACAAATTCTAAACAGCTAAATTGTTTAATCTGATCTATTTATTCTATTAATTATTTAGTTAGACTACCTGAGTCTAAATGCTTGTCTGCCTCAGGGACAGGCTTCCAAATGAAAAAATTTTTTCCTTCACTTTAAAAAAAAAAAAAAAGATGGCTTCTGAGACAGTTATTGCAGTGGCAAATCCCAAAGATGACAAGAGCTATCTATAAATTTTAAATTGTTCGCTTTGGAAGTAGAGCTCTACTGCAGTGGTATTGTATATGAGAATTAAGTACAGTAGGTTGAAAATTAATTACACCTTCCTTCTACATGGACACCCATACAAAGTCTTACATTTTATTCTGGTACAATGTATTTACCCTTGGAGTATAGACTGATTTTGAAATATTTATATATTTTTGTTACTGTAAAGATTTCAGAACCAGCAGTCCCCAAACAAATCACAGAAACTTTTTAGGAGAGGTAAAATTCTTTCTATCTTCAAAAAACTATCTAGGAGAGCTGGTTTCCCAGTCAAAAAAACTCTAAGATTTCCATTCTCACAAAACATGACATCTGTATTGCTGCATGAGAAACACGGAAACATCACAGCTAGCACTCACTGCAAGTCATATGCAGGTCTAGAGATCTTACAGACCTGAGTTTCTGTCAGAATAGCATTGGCTACAGTACCTCAGGTTTTCTGACATTGTAAAAATTAGTAGTGTATTTATTGAGTTTTAGATAAATGGAACACATTTTTAATTCAACTCTTAGGTGTTAACTCACCCCTGAAGAATTCATACTTCCCATGCTGGGTGTCTGAGAGACTCTGGCCGAAGATGGGCTGCGATTTAAAGAATGAGACCTATTCACTGAGGACGCACGCTGGATTTGCAGAGATGCTTTGGCTGAAAAGGGACGCTGCTCAGCTGCTTGTGACTGCATAGTCAATATTGATATTGAACGAGGGCAGCTTACAGAACGCCTTATTGGACCTGTGGATGATGTGGGGGATGAATATGATGGAGATTTTATATTTTTCATCGAAGGTTTCCAGTTCATTCTACCTGCAGACAAATTAAATTAATGATGCAATTACTTATTACTCTTTTAACACCCATGTTTCAGACTTTGTACCTAACAACACATGACCAACATGTGTGCACATATGTTGTACTATAATGTACGTTGACTAAGAACTACATATGTAGCAGCCAGTCATGTCAGATCCTCTAATAATACACACTTTACATACTCTGTAAGAACATTCATTTCTTCCTCATAGTCAGCTTTAATCAGGTAGACTCCAGTCTCTATAAGATGCATCAGATTTATGACAGAGTGCATATGCCCGATAGGTCAAAAAATATGTGGCTACTTTGTGTGGCTTCCTGACTGTAAGAACATGGAGGCAGGAGAGAAAATTTGGTGGATGGATCCCATTACTGCAGATCCGGTCTCCCTTATCTGCTCCTGCATAGCTGTACAGTTTTTTAATTCAGTCTTCTGCTAAATAAAGGATGCTGCTATGAAAAATTAAATTTTAGAAGCAGCGTTATATGAGTGCAATTACATGATGAAATTGAGACAATACACAGCTAAACCAAAAAATAACATGCTGTATCTACCACGTTCAACAGAACACACGCTAATGCTCTGCAGCAAGCAAGAAAACAATCACACAAAAAAAATCTGTGCTGGGATCTCATCTGGAATATATTACCTTCTATACATCTCCAGATACATTTCTTTATCTTTTCTATATTCCAGCAAATTTAAGCTTAATAAGACTACCTTTTACAGGGAAAAATATAACAATCTGCTCAAAAAAAAAATCTAACAGCAAAGAGGAATGTTCACGCCATTTCCAAGTGTAGCCCAGGTATATTCTTCTCTTTAGCTTTCTTGGCAAGAGAATATTCATTTTTTCCTTTTTTTAAAATTCATTTTCATTAATTTAGAAAATATTTTAATGACGACGAAACAAGCAAACCAGTGCTTAACCCTGAGTTACAAATGTTGATACATTCTAAAATACTGAAGCATTTTATAAAATTCATTGTGAATGTCAGACTTACTTGGAAAAGTGATCATTTATCTTACCTGATCGTTCCAAAGATTTGTATTTATTTTCCTCACGATCATATGAAACTTTTTTCTCTTTTCTTTCGTTGTGATCTTCCTTTTCAGTTTCTTCTCCCGATTCTGACATACTGCTACCACTACCACAGCTGCTATCACTATTGTAGTTCTTAAATTTTCTTAAGGGCTGGGCACTTTCTGGCATTGAACACAAGGGCTAAAGAAAAAAAAAAAAAAACCACACCCAAGAAATTAAATTCCTTCATAATCCCAGAAGAACACTTTACTATCAACTAGGTCCCTGATTCAGACAGGTTCATTTGTACATATTTAAACCCTCCTAAATTTGATTGGAAATTTATCCTTAATTTTAAAATAAATGCTTAAATATTTCATTAGATTCACTACACATTAATCCTGATCTTTCTCACATGAAGAGCAGCATAACATAGTAAGGGAAAAAAAAATTATCTCAAGTATGACTTACACTTCCAGACATATTGAATTATAGCTTGAAATCATAAATCAAGTGATATAGAATACCATTTACCATCAGTTTCAATCCATCACTGATATTTGCAATAACTGAATCTATAGTTTAACAATGATCAATGTGAAGTAAAGAAATACATCAGGGAACTTTGGCCGGTACAATTCTGAAAGAGAAAGTGATTAATCCACATCCCGCAGAAAGCAGGAACTAGAGGAATATAGCGAGCTAGACGAGGTGTATTTGGTGTCCCAAATGCACATGGGATTCAGTGTCATTGGGTAATTAATCTTGTGCTATTACCAAGGATTCTGTAAGACAAAAAGCAAAAAGTAGGAGACAGAGAAAACGATGCAAGAACATAAACTACAAAGGAAAATTTTTCTTCTTCCATCTACCATCAGGCAGACAAGAAAAATGCAATATCCTCCATTATCTCTATTATCCTAAGAAGGCTCACATGGTCCCTTTTTTTTCCTACACATTTTCTTTCTTTCCAATAACTCTCATCTATAAGAAGCTATGGTGATGGCTTCATCTTCGTAGTCATCTAACAGACTGCAATTAAAACTCAGATTTAAAAAAATTAATATAATGATTTCTGAATATATTTTGGGTCAGAGTGAAATAGAAGAACTCTCAGGATGCATTTAAATTGTCCTATTATCTTAGCATAATGTAATGCAAAAAGATTTGTTGTGAAGGGCAATAGAACAAAGCCCCAAAGATACTGTTCCTGCCAGATACACTTTATAACTAAACATATTCTACCTGAACTTCTATTCCAGCCAAGGAAGGAATGAAATTTCTGCCACTAACTTAAAAACAACACTATGTTTATGCAAGCCCAAGCTGTTAGACCATGTAAGGAAGAGTTGAATAAGTATATTCCATTGAGGAGAGTCCTGGTAATTCTTCAGATACACAAAGAATATTTTGATATCTATCTACCTGTCAAAAGGACCAATTAAGGTGCCTCAACACTTACTGCCTTCTCAAAAATAGCTCTTAATCATGAAATGCTGTGAGATATATTGATCAGACATTCCTGATGAGTTATTGTGGTGGTTCGACCCTGGTTGGACGTCCGGTGCCCACCAAAGCCGCTCTATCACTCCCCTCCGCAGGAGGGCAGGGCAGAGAGAAAATATAACGAAATGCTCGTGGGTCGAGATAAGGACAGGGAGATCACTCAACAATTACTGTCATGGGCAAAGCCGAGCCTATTTGGGGAAATTAGTTTAATTAATTAACAATCAAATCAGAGCAAGATATTGAGAAAATAAAAACTAAATTTAACACCTTCCCCCCACCCCTCCCTTCTTACTTCCCGCCCCGCCAGCAGTGCAGGGGGATGGGGAATGGGGTTTGTGGTCAGTTCATCACACTTTGTCTCTGCTCCTTCCTCCTCAGGAGGACTCCTCACACTCTTCCCCTGCTCCAATGTGCGGTCCCTCCCACGGGAGACAGTCCTCCATGAACTTCTCCAACGTGGGTCCCTCCCATGGGGTGCAGCCCTTCGGGAACAGACTGCTCCAGTGTGGGTCCCCCATGGGGCCACAGCTCCTGCCAGCAAACCTGCTCCAGCATGGGCTCCTCTCTCCACGGGCACACAGCTCCTGCCAGGAGCCTGCTCCAGCATGGGCTTCCCACGGGGTCACAGCCTCCTTCGGGCATCCACCTGCTCTGGCATGGGGTCCCCCACGGGCTGCAGGTGGAATCTGCTCCACCATGGACCTCCATGGGCTGCAGGGGACAGCCTGCCTCATCATGGTCTTCACCACGGGCTGCAGTGGAAATCTCTGCTCCAGCGCCTCGAGCACCTCCTCTCCTCCTTCTTCACTGACCTCGGTGTCTGCAGGGCTCTTCCTCTCACATATTCTCAACTCCTGTCTCTGGCTGCAACTGCACAGGGGTTTTTTTCCCCCCCCTTCTTAAATCTGTTATCCCAGAGGCACTGCCACCGTCGCTGATGGGCTCGGCCTTGGCCAGCGGTGGCTCTGTCAGCCTTGGAGCCGGCTGGCCTTGGCTCTGTCAGACACAGGGGAAGTTTCTAGTAGCTCCTCACAGAAGCCATCCCTGTAACCCCCCTGCTACCCAAACTGTACCATGCAAACCCAATACAGTTATACAAGGTATAATAAACATTTTTAATCAAAACTCACAGGGGCTTTAAGGTAAATCTCATTCACACTTATCATATGCATGTTCTGCAGACATTCTACACTAAACAATAAGAACATCCTGACAAAGACTTCACATGAATTAAGGAAAAAGAATAAAAAGGAAGGTCAAAGAAATTACGAAATGCAGTAGTGACAAATAATAGCTAGATCTGGGTTTAAACTGACCTCTTAAAATAAAAGATAATTGACTGCTTAGCAATTCTAATCACCTTGATTTTCTCCTTATGCTAACCTCATTTTATTTTGATTAAACTAATCTGATTTTATATCAGAAGAATAAAAATAAAAGTAATTGCTCATTTCCTCTAAAAATCTTTTATTTTATTTCCTTAGTTCTTTTTCCTGCACAAACAGGTGCAATATAATAACATGAGTAAACCTTTCAGTGTGTAAGGATAAGGTGCCCTCTAGAGGCCACAAATAAGCCAGACATTTCCAAAATGTATTTCTCAACCTAAGCAGAATACAGCAATATTTTAATTGCAGGCAAAAATGCCTTCATTCTGGGAAATTCTTGACTTGCTTTCTACTCTGAGCTCCTAATCCCATTCAAATAAAAACAAGGCTGAAATTCCTAGTAAATATGGAATAGTTGTTACTATTGTTGTTACTATAAGCAAAGCTTATTTATACACAAACATCCCTCTACCCCTCAGAGAGGGAGAGAGATATACGTATATATGTTTCTATGTATGGAGGAAGATGAGGAGGAAAATACCTCTCTTTCCTAACGATTACAGCTGTTCTGTAGAGAGTTTTCTGAGTCCTGATTGTTCCTTTTTGCAAGGAAGACAGTGCACCCAAGGCAGAGAATCTGACTTCCTAACAGTAGCTTCTGTCAGCAGGCCAGCCACTGACTTGTAAGGGAGGACAGGACTTTATGACCTTCCGAAAGAACCTTTCATGTTGGGTAACAAGACATGAAAAGTACTGTTCCTTCAGGTTTGTTTTGTCTATCAGATCTTGCTTATGTTACTTTTTTGATATGATAATGGATCTTTATTTGTAGGGTTTTATGATTACAAGATGAGTTTTACAGCCTTCCCTTTTGATTTCATCCATTTTATGGGGAAAAAAAGGTGGGAATTTCAGTCATACACAATTTTTTCTTTCTCCTGTAAGTACAAATAATTTTGTACTGATAGTGCAGCTTGTAAGCTACGAAATCCATTTGCCTGCTACAAAAGAAGACCATGTCATATAGTCTCACTCATAAATTGATCAAACTTCATTTTAAAACTAATTAAGAGAGGTTTCTCAATTTGGGTTCAGTACCCTATTAAATGTTTATGGCCTCCAGCCTGGGAATGGTTTGTGTGCAACCAGTGTAGAGATGGTATAGATCAAGTCTGTGTGCATACAGTCAGCCAGATAGATGCTCTCTGAGGGCTGCTGGGAGAAGACAGGCTTCTGGAAAAAGGAAAAACATGACTGAGATGTTGAACTTGAATTAAGTGACCCTATGGTAAAGAACTGAAAAGAAAACCTCAAGGAAAAGAATCCCTGAAGAATGTGGATTGAGTATGTTGCCAGGGTGGACTGGATTTTTTTTCCACTTCCTTAAATGAACCTACTACTGTTAAAGTACTAGCTCCCAAAATCCCCGTATTTTTAATGAGGTTCCTGCAAATCCAACTTAATACCAGATTGGGTATGCAGATCCTCCTTCCAGGTATGCATGCCTGTAATAAGGTGTAGCTCTTTGGATTCTTGCACATACATAAAGTACCCCTGCAAGCTCAGGACAATTGTCAGCATTCATTTTGTACAGAAATTCCCAGATTTGTACACCACGTTCTCAGAAACATAAAATGCTGTAAAAAAATTTACATGCATCCATGAACAAATCCATCAGAGCTCAGGAACATAAATGTAGGCTCTTCTAAGCAGACTTGACCTAAAATGTTTGCAGGATGTAAGAAACACACTTATTTTAGCCAAGCCCAAACTATTTATCTTTACTGGCTTACAGAGATATACAGTGTATTTAAGGTGAAGACTTGCGTGAACTATGCACACAACCAGAAAGCATTAAGCTAAAAATAATATACATTCACTTTAAAAGCAGATTTTGGATATGAAACAGGCTCCAAGTTATACTGTACCACCCTTTAGCAAGCAAGCAAGTTACAGATGCATCATAATCACAATTAATCCTTTGAGCTTCCATAGTGCCTCTTATCCCACTGATCTCAAAATTCCTTTGTGGCACTAATCGATTAAAGATGAAAGCATTCTTTTGACATAGGCTATGGATATAAAAATCATTTCACACACTGAAATCAAGCAATCTCTTGTACAACAGTTGTTACCATGCACAACAATTCCTCAAAATAGCTTAGAGAAGCAAAGAAGGATCTCATATCCAGTTAAAATTTTAATGGTATTTAACTGGACTAACGGTACTTATGCTTCTCTTCATACTTAATAAAAAAAAAAAAGCAGGCTAATGGCAGTCTGAGGAAGAAAACTTCCACCAGGATCAGCTAACTAAATTCCCCACTTAAAAATCTCAGATTACTTCTCTACAGAGTGAAATAAAAAATTGGTATCTAAAAGTCAAATACCTTAGGTCCTCGCTGCCTGGTACATTTTCCCATTAGTTTTTCATCATCTATTTCACACTGCTCCAGAAGATCCAAAATGTCCTCCTCCTAGAAATGGGAATTTCGCTACAGTTAATTCAAAGCAGGACATATCTTACCCTTCCAAAGTTCAAGCACCAGCTGGTAGGAATTTGAAATTACTTTGATTACTAATTCCTGAAATAAGACTATGAATCCCTCCACAGAAGGATATAAAGTATTTCTTCTGATGCAGGCATCTCTGCTTGCAATCAGCATGAAATTGAAAGTTAAAATCAAGTCTTAACATTTATTAAAGATATAAGTCTGAAGAAAGTGTTGAACAAAGATTCCTGTAAAACTGCTGGATGATGCCAACTACAAAGACGGGAAATTATTTCTCAGATTTCAAATTAAATCACGTTAGTTGGTTATTTTAAAGGTAGCTATTTTCCTACTGTTTATCTCTGACTACATAAGTAGGCAATCAGGCAGAGTTTTTGGATGCCTTAAACTAATGGAGCTGGTTTCATATCGCTCATTCCAGTCCATACAAGTGGATGAATAGGCTGGGGACATTACTGGAGGAAGAAGGATGCAATTACCAGCTCAAAAGCAGTTTCTGCCAACCTCTGGTTTGGCCAGGGGTAAGGCTGAGGATCAGGGAAATGGTAAAATAGCTTAAAGCCATCTAGCCTGTCTCTACCCTGGGTCCACTGCAGTTCATCCAGATTCAAGGATCTGGCCCACAAGCTGCACAAAGAATAATAATAAAGTGATGGAAACATTATCAAATGTTATTTATTAGCCATCACACATGATTATCGTGAAACTAATCCACAAGGTCATGAATTCCAAGATAACTAACTCCTAAAGCCAATACTTCTTGTGCTTCAGTACCTTCATTCTTTTTAAAGGGTTATTCATTTCCCGCTGAAGTGAAGCTGCTCTCCCAGCAAGAAACGTCTGGAAAGCAGTGGCTAACAAACTCTCATACTTTTCAAGTAATGTCTTATCATCAGGAGGGTAAATTCGCCTAAAACAGGGGGAAAAAAAAATTTGAGTTAAAGATAGAAGCTGAGCTACTTATCACCCTAGGAACAAAAGCAGCTAATTCACAGTCTCTTCTATAATGCATATGCATCCCATCTATAATAATTGCATAATATCATATCATAAAACATATACTTTGAACATTGCTCTCTAAATCTAATTTTAACTCAGTGAACACATTCATGTTTAAACCAGCAATTAGCCAGTCAAAAGAAATACCATGCAGGTCATTCCAGAGATATACCAAAACCCAGTTTTGCAGTACTCTGAAATTTCAGTGGGTGTGAATGATGCGTGCAGGTGTAAATGATTCATGAAATATTAACAAAATATTGCATGTAAAATTCATAGCCACAAAATAATTTGTATTAGCAATAAAAGGACATAAAACAGTGAAATTCTGAACAATTCCTTTGAGTTAACGGGCATGATGTATATTAAAGATGGAATATGTACTGCACTTGAACACTAAATTCTCCAAAATAATCAACAGGAAGAAATAGAACCTATAAGAAAAAATTTTTCTGGTGCACGGATGTACAGGGTGACTCTGATTTTCTATCAGAGCAGCTATGAGTTATCTAAAATCACAGGTAAGGAGATTATGACAATACAAGAAGCAGGACTTGGTGATTTATTCACGTTCATCAAGTAACAACGGGCTTTGAAGAAAACCACTACAATCCATTTGTCATGAATGCCCGAAACATAGCCAGAAATTATGAAGGTGGAAGACTAATTTCTAATGTATTGTAAGGAGTAATCCATAAGTTAATTCTGCCTGTGCTGTGCAAAGCATCAGTATCATTTATATATTGACTGGCATTACGTGAATTTTATGTTTTTGTGGATCTTTTGTGAACTTTTTAAAAGGTTCTTTCTCCTTCTTCCTTTTCAGTCTTTTTCTCCTTGAAAAGGTATCCTTCATGATGATTTTTTTGCAATGAAAAAGGATGGTTATAATCCCATTAGACTCGGGGCAGTTCTAAAGCAAACTGAAGGTGGTTCCAGTTTGCATAAAACACCCATAGGAGCTCTAATCTAGTTGCAGTCAACACCTTTTAATGGTGTTGATTCTACTGCTGAAAAAGTGCCGTAGAACAATACTTCAAAGAAAGCATATTCATTTTAATATATGTAGAAATACACTGCAGCTAAAGGCCATTTCAAAGTCATATACATCCTTTTCAGTTCCTCACGAATCCACAAATGCTTGAAAGCAAGGCCCCTGCTTTGACCACCCCAGGACTCTGACTAGAATCAGTGGGCTAGTTGTCCTTGCTGACAAACACTTGACAAAGTCAGTTGCTGAACTTGACATCCATAGATTAAACCAAAACCTGCTGAGGTTGACTGATGTTTCTCTGGATTTTTGTTCAGAAAGCAATATTAATCCATGCAGCAATACTAGCACCCAAAACTTCCATGATTCTTTGGCAATGCCTGACAGAAGCTAGCCCTGCTCTGCAGGAGAACATCACAAGGAAAAAATACTGTATAATGCTCAGATAAAATTCCTCTGCATCTCTAGCCAAGATTCCTTCACTTCTCAAGCTCTGCTGATTCTTCAGCCTTTTTGCAAACACATGGTAATAAGAAAACACAAAGCCGTTCTGCCCTTTTACATGTGCGCATTCCTCATAAAATACTTCACTTTTTCCTGAAGAAAAAAAGTTATTTTTGTATTTTTATTGATTTACATTAACAAAAAAGCTAAATAAAGAGAACATTTGGCTCATTTTCAGTCAAGAAGTGAATAAGCAACCTAAAACATGATCAGTTAAAAAGTTAGACTTTAAAGTTATCGAAAAAGCAAAATGTATTACAGCATCACAATGTTTCTCTTTCTTAAAGTTCAAGTACCATGAAAATAACTGCTTCACTGTGGGGATTTTTGATGTACTAGTTCAGGTCCACAAATGTCAAGAAAGGATGTAATTAAAACTGGGGATGTTACAAAGAAAGACTTTTTGTCAGCAAAATGTTAATTCATCAAAAATTAAAATTTCACAGAAAAAAAAAAATCTGTTTAAATAAGAACTTTACTGGGAATTATAGAACATCTGCCCAAAGAAATAGACATGAAGAGCAGCAGTAAAGGCATACTGACTAATGCAGAATAAAAGATGTGAACCCAGACTTCCCACGTCCTGAATGAATGTTGTAAAGAGTGGACAAATGCTCCCATCACCTCTTCCTAGCTATACTCCACTCCCTTTCGCCAAATATTCAGAGGCCTTGCTTTTACTTTGCATTCAAGCAAATATAAAGAAATAATAACAACAACATCGTAAAACAAAATTTGTGTTTTCTGGCTAATGCCTATTAACCAACAAGTTAAAACTTCCTTTTGAATGTATTTTACCAAGGTATCTAAAGATACTTACGTTTAAGCCTATGAAGATCCAAAATCAAAGTGCAGAAATATGAATATAGTATTTCAAATACCATTCTATCAAAAATGATGGAAGTGCCAATAAAGTGGCAAGCCTCAGAGATAACAATCAGATTTGATTTTTATAGGGGAATACTGAGATTTGACTTTTTTACAGGGGAATACTCACACCCCAGTATTGTCCCACCTAGAGATAAGAATCATTGCATGTGATTACAGAACAGAAAATTATCATCTACCATAAATATTTGTTTCCATTATTTCTAAAGAATGCATTGAATACTTCCTACTAATACAAATATAGTTACCTGTAGTTCCCCATGTGTCTATTTTCATGCTCCTCTTTGGAAATCTGTTTACGTACTTGTGCAAGTCTTTCCTTCTACAAATCAAGAAAATAAGGCAATTAAAGAGAGCATAAGCCACAGGCAAGAAACAGCACATTTTTTCCTTCCTACCAGTTCTTCTTTTCTCCTTTCCAGCGTGTGGCGCTGCTTCTCCCAGTCTGAGGAACCTGGCAACAGTTTTTTCATTGAACCTTGACCATACAGTCTTTTTTGAGCTTCAGCCTTCTGTTGAGCTAAATTTCTCCTTTTATCACTTGTCCTGAAACATAGATAATATTAAGATATGTCAATCCAATGCAGCTGAGATGAGATGCACTTTCATCTCAAGTATATTATCTTTTTCAGTCAGTCATGTGAGGTTTAGAATATAAAATTAGCATTAAAACACTCATTTAAGAATTTTTTTTAAGTATTAACTTTTATGGCTACAGTATTTTCACACTTTAAGGTGTACTGTAATGACTCTGTACTATAATTTAATGTACAAACATTGTCATATCTAATTTCCTGAAGTGCAGGTTTTCTCCAACATATCCCAACTACAAAGTTTTCCTGTAGAGGGGCATGGTTTTTGACTGTATGTGAAACTATCGCCAACGCAAATTTCCTGTGTGGCCACATGCCCATGACTGTACTCATATCCCCACTCTGAGACCTGTTTGAAAAATCATTTAAAAAAAAAAAAAAAGGCACAAAAGTTACTATTACCAGTCATTTTTTGCAAGCACATGAGCAAGAAGAAAAATTAAATTTGGGTTAATTTCAATAGCAAAACTGACAGCAAGGGAAACATTTACATTTTGAAAATATGAAGGTGGAAAAAAGGTCTTAATTTTCCCCTAGTCAGTTCAAATTAAAAAAAAAAAGGCAACAGAAAGAGCCAGACTGAAGAAAAGAGAACAAGTTTACCTTATGTTGAGAAGCTTTAATGCATTTAGCAGAACACCTTTTTTTACATCATAGTCTATTTTTTGATCAGTTCCAAAGCTTGGGGCACGATTAATCTGAAAAAACGAGACACAGAAAACTCAGGAACGCTCACATGCACTGGGAACACATCTATTGTAACAGGCTTTGGAGAAACCATTCTTTCAAGTACAGCAGAGGTTAAGAGAATACATGTTGAGAAGCTCATTTCTGTTTGTATTTTTAAAAAAAAAAACAAAACAGAGCACTGAGTATTACAGATACTGGGATCCAGGAGATATACCTTTCAGCCACCAAGTTATCAAAACATTTATAATGAACACCATTCAAGTACTGGCAGTGTAAATCCAGTCTAAACCATTCTTGGTTGCTGCGTTCAGAAAATTTACCATGCAAAGTGCTGTTAAACACGTTGTAACAGACTATGTGCCATGCTATGGTAGTCCAGCACAGGAAGAGTTAAACTCTATCCTAGCTCCCAGTCTGAAAGCAACTTGGAATACTTCTCTAAAAAGTAACAGCTATATACGGACAGAAAGAGGCTCTAATTCAAGGTCTTCTCAAGTATATTTAAATAACTATTCAGATACACTTTAGAGCAACACCTAGAGATCTATGTTATTAAATCAGTACATAGTGTGAAAACAAAATAATTAACAATCTCAGTAACAAAAAGCCTATAAGCTAAGTACAAGATAAGAGATTAAATATATTACCATAAATATAGAGGAGCAAGGGAGATGCAACTGGGAATCAGCGAGACTAAATCACACGCTTAACAGCCAGGAGTCACAACCAACCACCATATCACCACTGCCAAGTTTTGAAGCCCCTGCAGAAGAACGTCAGCTTTTCGAAAGCTTTGAGGAGGGATAATGAAGTAGCTGCATTAACACTTCTAGGAACACCTTCCAGGCTGGTATAAAAATTTATACATGAGCAATGGGTGCTAATGAGAGGTGGGGATCTCACCTTGATAGTAAATGAGCAGTGCTGGTTACAGAAGGGACAGACGCTAAAGAGCCTCAGAAGTGAAAACTAATACCTAGTGCCCCATGCAAATAAGAAATGGGATACAGAGACAGTATGTTCAGAGCAGAGGGCAAAAGCAGTTCATTAAAATGGTGGTTTAACACTCTTGATACATTAAAGTATTGTAGAGCCTCTACAGTTGTGGGACAAAGAACTATTCTGGTTGGTGAGCCACCAACTGCCCTGTTGCCGAGTCCCAGCTGCCCCATCACTTCTGCTTATAGCCGGAGGGTACCTTTTGGTTTTGAGAATCAGCTTGTTTGCTGGTTTTGCAGTGAGCAATGAGATCTGATGTTGAAAGAAAATCATTAAAATTCAGCAGAAATAGTGAAAAAGTGCATACGTATTCTTTTCTGGAAAACTTTCATTCAAATATTTAATTGACCAACCTCCTTAGACTGACCTGTTCGTCTCCTTTCACATCACAAAGGCTAATTTTTTTTTCCTCTACTGTGATAGTACAAACAGTTATTGACATTAATTTTTTTTTAAAATGTGAATGTTCCACGTTCAGCTAAGCAAACGTGAAAATATTCAGAGAAATGAATACAAGAATTAAAACCGAGTTCTCCAACATTTCATCAGAGAATAGTGGCAGTTGACAAGACCAGACACATCGCATCTCATTTTCAACATGAAGTTTAAACAAAACACTTTAACTAGAGCTGCACTGATTAAATACAGCTGATAACTGAAGTAAGTTGGAAATAGTCTGATTTTGAGATATCATATTGACTAATACAGGAAGGATTTATGTATGTTTAAAAACATACGCATGAAGATCCAACATGGAGCATTATGTTTCAGTCCATCAAATACCCAAATACACAGAAAGCTCACTGGACTGAAAACAGAGGCATAAACTGAGGCCTCAACTCCTTATTCAGGAGAAATGTTAGGTATTGAACAAAATGGCATTCTGTACCATGTACTGATTTTTTTACTCCATATGAACATGTAGCAACTAACAATATTCTACTTTGAAATAATGTTTTTGCATGCATTAAGAACAGGGGAACAGAGAAATAAATTTCTTAAAACTTCCAACAAATTAATTTCTAATTTTTTATGTACACCTAATCCTTAGATCCTGTGAGACTGCATTTAAATACAAGGACTAATCTGGAACACGTAAAATGCTATGTTGGTCCAATACTGAGAGATGCACAGACACACACGTGGCATTGAAGCATCTGACTTGAGAGCATACAGAAGTGCACACTTGTATGTGTATTTGGGTTAGGTACTTCCTAGATTTACAACAATTTGAAGTATAATATCGGGCATAAATTCTGCATTAACAAAAATGCTATAAATATGTTATTTATATGAGCATCAGTGAGAATTAACACTATGAAAACTGTAAAATAATTTAAATAACAGGTTCTCTCCTACAGGGTGATTTTTGCCAAAAATCTACATCTGGCACTTTTGAACAAACAAAACCATACTAACTGTGTTTATTAAGCAGACAAGTAAAGTCATGGTAGGAAAGATGTTAGGAGGCATTTGAAATGCTATTATGAAGAAAAATGTTATTACAAAGCAAAATGCTATTGAGGTATTACACAATCACTCCACACTAAGATTTCTGTCACTTTAATGCAGTCACTTAAGAAGTTGAAAAGCTACGGCATTCATAGTTAAAACTGGAGCACTGCTCTATCACCTGCATCCTCCATTTTTTGACACACCATTCATGACTAATATTTGAGATCCCAATCCTACTGTGACCTCCATCCTGAAGAATAATAACCAGAAGGGCAGTAAAAACCACGATCCAGTTCTGGATATCTATCGCAAACTTGGCTTGGTGCAATATGTTTCAGGTAGCAGTAGATGCAGGTCCAGTACAACTAAAATCTGAGCAACTGGGTACATCAGAAAGCTAATACATAGAAACCAGGTGTAAATTTAAAGTTCATTAGCTATTCCATACTAACTGTCTATGTATATACTTCAACTGCTTCTTGATTGCATGTCACTATATGCAAGGATGCTTCATTAACAAACTTTTCTCCTTAACCCTCTTCATCTGGCCATGCATCTCCCTTCTCACAACAGAAACTTCAGGAGTCAGTCTTGACAGCTGACCTTAAATGTCAGCTAAAAAGTTTACTTATCACTAAGTGTAGATGGAGTTATGGGAGGTATAAAAATGAGGAATATCTTCATCCAGCATTGCTACCCAAAACTTCATAACGTGAACCCACTGCGTAAGTCTCTGATGTGCAAAACCTTACTCTTGACGTAAATCTGCAAGAAATCATAATTAAGTCACAAAACAAAGGGTTTAATCCACAAATAACATTTTTAGAGGAGAAAACCCTTCTTCAATGCCAGAAAAAAAAACCAAGCTGGAGATAATCTAATCTCTGGAGCATACAGATTATATGTTCCTGGCAAGGAGCACAACTAACTGAACTGCCTACCACATTTTACAGTCTCACCACACAACACCTTTTCAAGGCTCCACTCACTTGTTCTCAGAGGTAACTAATGCCTTTTTCCTTAAGAGCATCTTCATATTATAGACTACTTGGGACCACAATCAAAGGAATAAAATACATACATGTTTGATCTAGCTGAATACCTTCCATGATCAGCACTACTCAAACTAGCAGCTATCTCATTGAATCTACTCAGATGGATTTTATAACACTAATTCTGGAGCTATGGCAGTGTTGTGCATCAGGTTTCTTTGGATAAACTATCTTCAAAGCTTCAAAGTTTCTAATCCATTGTATATAGCAATGGACAGAAAAGAAAAACTGCTTAGTAAACAAATACAGTAGTCCTCTATATAGAGTCCTGGACACGATGTTTCTCACATCTATTATTTTTACGATATCACAGTTTTATCTCCCAAATATCTGTTTTACTGGTGATGATACTTTAGCTTCTTTACTTTCTATGACTCTTCAATAGCTATAGAACTGAATTGTCTACGTAAGTTTTTAATTCCTCCAACTGAAATCTTCAGTATTGGTTTCATAAGTAAAATTTCACTTAATATAGCACATACAATTAATCAAACTTCAAAAAGGGCAAGACGGAGGACCCGGGAAACGACAGGCCAGTCAGCCTCACCTCCATCCCCAGAAAGGTGATGGAGCAGCTCATCCCTGACGTCATCTCCAGGCATACAGAGGAAAAGAAGGTTATCAGAAGCAGTCGACATGGATTCACCAATGGAAAAGATCATGCTTGACCAACCTGATAGCCTTCTGTGATGGTGTGACTGGCTGGCTCGATGAAGGGAGAGCAGTGGATGTTGTTTATCTTGACCTCAGTAAGGTATTTGACACTGTCTCCCATAACATCCTCACAGACAAGCTGTAAGTAAGTAAGTATGGGTTGGATGAGTGGACAGTGAGGTGGATAGAGAACTGGCTCAACAACAAAACTCAGAGAGTCATGATCAACAGGGCAGAGTCTGGCTAGAGGCCAGTGACTAGTAGTGTTCCCCAGTGGTCTCTACTGGGTCCAGTCCTGTTCAACATATTCATCAATGACCTGGATGAAGGGATGGAGTGCAGCCTCAGCAAGTTTGCTGATGATACCAAACTGAGAGGAGCAGCTGATATACCAGAAGGCTGTGCTGCCATCCAGCGAGACCTGGACAGGCTGGAGAGCTGGGCCGAGGGGAACCTCATGAAATTCAACAAGAGCAAGTACAAGGTCCTGCCCCTGGGGAGGAACAACCCCAGGCACCAGCACAGGTTGGGGGCTGACCTGCTGGAAAGGGGCTCTGTTGAGAAGGCCCTGGGAGTGCTGGTGGNCCTGGTTTTGTTCAGCCTGGAGAAGGCTGAGGGGGGATCTCACCAATAGTTATAAATATCTGAAGGGCGGATGTCAAGAGGGTGGCACTGGACCCTTTTCAGTGGTGCGCAACGACAGGACAAGGGGCAACGGGCACAAGTTGGAACACAGGATGTTCCACTTAAATATTACAAAACTGCTTATAAGCACAGCAGTTGTGTAGCTCAGTGTATTTCATAATTACATACTTGTCAGTAGAGGACCTCATATGTGTAATGCTCAAATTAAGCAGCACAAATTGAAGTACCTCCTGTGAAGGCTCCCATCCACAGTTACATTTGCAAAGGATTCTGATTTTACAAAAATTAAACTCTGTAAACGTCTAAGATAGAATCACAAAATCATAGAATGGTTTAGGTTGGAAGGGACCTTTAGAGGTCATCTAGTCCAACCCCTCTCCAGTGAGCAGGGACATCTTCAACTAGATCGGGTTACTCAGAGCCCCGTCCAGCCTGACCTTGAATGTTTCTAGGGATGGGATACTACACCATTTTCTTCTTCACTAAGATATGGGATAAATTTCAGCCTGACATTTCACCTCTTTACCAAAACAGTCAAAGAGCATGTCTTCACCTCCCACTGCTGCAGCTTATTATTATGGAGTAGAAAAAGAAATTTTCCACTATCTGTCACACATACCTATCAGAAAGACCTTTCAAATATAAAGAGAGATTACAGGAATGACTTTATAAACCTAAAATCAATTCAATAAAATATTGCATCCTTTCAGTAACAGGGATTTAATCTCTGTTCAATCTGTAGGGCAGCATGAATGTTTTGGAAGGGATCTCATTCTTTATTAAAGTGATTGAGATTGCTAACAACAGAATTCGAAAAGCAAAAGAAATTTGTAAGCCATAAAAATCCAATTACAGAGAATGCTGTTAGTGGCTCTCATTGAGCCGATCTTTGATTAGAGACAATCATGAAGTTCATTCAAATCACTCATTTCTAAACTTCACAAATTGCGAGAGTGCTAACCCTCTTTTTCTTAGTTTAAGCAGAAGGCTGGTTTTCCATGGCAGTTTAAACTAACGCAAATCCAAGCTGTCATACTCTGCCCACTTCATTGTCTTGGCACTGGGGTTCACAGAGAGTGAGTAAGCTGATCCCAATGATCCACATGAAGATTAACCCAGCCAAAAATTATTTTTCTTTGGTCCCTGATCATCTCAGGAAGGAATCCTACAAGCATCAGTGCCATCACAGGGGAGGGGGCAGTGAGCATGCCTTCAACAACGGACAGGAGGAAGGCAGAGATCTTGCAGCCAGTACATTCATCAGTTTAAGCACCGCAGAACTGCCTCATACAGGGACAGTTTCACATTTAACATAGTCCAGTGTGACTGCAGGCTGCCAAAAAGGACTGGTGCTGCCCCTCTCTTAGTCCTGCCTTCATGTCACTTCCTCTCTTTCCTGCACCAGACCAAGCATTGTGAAGTCCCTGCATGAAGAAGTTCTGCACACTGATTTAGTGTAAAATTATGGTTTGCTTGGAACGGTAAACAAGACTTTCATCCAAACAGCAACCAGAAACATCTCATCCAACAGACATGACCACCAGATAGAGACAAGTTGCTAGACCAGCTGTTTGGGCAAGTGCCCACAGTAACAACATATTATGTGTTACATCAAACTGCAGTCTTTTTCACTCTTTATTCATTGGAAAAGTGGGAGGAGTAGGAGGTACTACTGAAGGCAAATATTGAGCCAGTTAAAGCCATGTGTGCTTAGTGGATTCACTGCTACTGTTTGAGAGCAAAGAGAACCCATGTACAAGCATCAGAGAGAGGAAAAAGCCAGCAGACAGCAGAAGAAAGAGCCCCAAAAATGGCTCTTCAAGGCAACAGAGGGAGAGGCTGACTGGACACAAAAATCACTCAAAGGAAGTCTTCTTTGTTAAAAATAAATAACATTTAAAAGAAGGAAAGGTGAACCAAAGAGCTGGAAGAGGAGTCTCATAAGTTGCTCATCACACAATTGAAATGCTGACCTTGCTGAAGACCATGGGAAGGCAGCATTACTGGTGCTCTATGCTCACCTGACTGAGTTTTTATTGAAGAATACGAGTAAAACAGGTGCTCTCTCTTACAAACCTACAAAGAAAATAAATTGTTCTTTTTCAAACTTAAAATAAGCTTCCTTCAAACAGAATGCTTTTAAATTCTCTTAACTTTTATGACTGTTAAGAGCAATCTGAATATCACAGGGGATTGTCTGTACCTGACAAAATTACTCAAAATATTCTCCATCCCCCATTTGAATAATTCACGTGCTCTGTGGAAAGCTGACACAATATGCAGGTGGCAGAATATGTTTTTTTTACAGTTCCAAATTATAAAGGAACAATGGCCAGCCTCACAGTAAAGCCCAAATGGGCTTATATCTGTGTGGAAACCACAGGGGTATGACAAATTCAGGTGCCCAAAATGCCAGTTCAGTTACTTTTCCAATGAAAATCTCACTTTAAGGTCTTTGTATGAAGAAAAGTTTAAGCTTTTTCCCCTTCACAAATAATTTGCAGCACATTTGCTTTGTATAGTCATCTATGTGCATTTATCAGAGAGCATCACCAAGAGACATATTTCCCTATTTCAAAACAATAACAGAAATCCCAAAAGATCACACATGAAGTTTTTCTAGGTATTTGTTTCTCTTCTTCTCCTTCTTTTTCATTCAAGCAACTTTTCCACCTCATGCCCCTATGCACTATTCCTGAATTTTTCCAGCCATTTCACAGTGCATCTCTGAGGAGAGCCTCACTGTCTTCTCTCAAAGCCCCCTTCAGGTCTGCAGTTAGATCCCACAAAGCCCTCCCTTTCCAGGTGAGGCAAACCCAGTTCACCCAGCTCCTCCTCATACAGCATGTGCTCCAGCCCCCTAAGCACCTTAGCACCGCTCTGCTGAACTCACTCCAGTTTGTCAATGTCTCTCCCTTACTTTGGGGGATAACACTGGACAGAATATTCCTGATTTCTGGTCATCGTCAGATGACCTCACACATGAGATGATGTGAGATGTGGCCTCACAGGTGCCAAATCGATCATCACCATCAATCTGTGGGTCCAGTTAGCCAACATCACTAAGTACACTTTTTTGACTCATGCTCAACACTTTGAGAGAGAGAAGGTGTGACTGAATCTGGCTTATTTTGCTGAAGGTTGGTCATTTTCTACAAGCCATGTTGCTGATTGAGATGCAGAACTTGATCTCAAACAAAGGTTACATGTATGCAGCAACTTTATGAAAAATGGTATCACAGGAACAATTCAAGTGCCAATGAAATACATTTGAAATGTATTTCCTCATGGCTGTAGTCTAAGTAGTACAAGAAATGCAGATACCATTACCCTATATATTCAGCTATTTGATATCTGTACATAATTTTACTCGTGTAAGGGGCTAAATACTGGCTATGTGGAACAAAGTGTCCTGCTTTTGTCAAATGTGATCGTGGGTGAGAAATCTTGAGAAGTCTTGGGCAAAAACACTATGTTATGAAACTTGCTTTCCCGTTAAAATACCCCTTAAAAGAAAGTACTGTCCTTATTTTCTATGTGGCTATCCCTTGTTTCCAGACAAGAAATATGGTTGCTAACTAATCTGTAAGACAGCAGTGTTGTAATCTTGATAATAAACCAGTGGTCACAATAGATATTCATAATAACAGGTTACCAAAACTTTGTATATGTATCTGTCTGCTGAGAGACAATTATTTAGAGTTCAATGACTGGAGAACCAGGACATAGACATGACTAGGTTGTGTTAATATAACATCAGTAATTTTATGAGGACAGCACATCTTAAAGATTGTTGGCAAAACCAGGATTGTTGAGGGGCCCCCAAAGTACAACCAAATGATGATAGCGAAGGCCTTGAAAATCCAGAGACTCCAAGATACACACCGATCACAGTGGCCAAGTAGTGTTCACTACAGGAATGCAACCTTGTGAACCAGATAACAGTGGATTTAGGGATAACAAAGAGAACACAGAACAGAATCCAGGAAATGTAAAACAAACCACTTAAGGTAAAACTTGGAAACAATGCAAAATTGCTGGCCAGCGAAAGAACAGCCAGTAAGTGGACAGTGGCAGCAGATTAATAAAAACAACCCTAAGTGAAGCTAAGAGCAAAGAGGAAGAAACCTTCACCATCAACAGTGTGTTCTTCCTGGTGAAGAACACAAGACACTGACAACTTGCTATAACTACCTACCTTTTTTAGCAGAAGTAGACCTCTCCTGCCCCTTGTCGGCCTTTGGATCGCCAGAGGCACAGACAGGGTAAGTGCAACACAAGAGAAAGGAGTAGATACCAGAAAGCTTGTGTATTGGAGTTTTAACTACCTTATTAATAGGAATTAGCAATAATTGGATACTTTGGCCTAAGATGGCCAAAGTCCTTTTAACTGGATGGATAACAAAGTTTTGAATAAATGTTGCTAGTTCAGTTACACTAAATAATAAATTTGTGGATCTGTATATCAGATGAGTTTCTCTCACCTACATAAATCACAAGGGAAGTTGGATACCCTGCACTTGAGGCAGTTATTAAAATGTGATTTTTTTCTCCAAGGATTGCAACTTTGTGATCCCAGCTGGATATGATGAGGTTGAACAAGGCTAGAGTCCATCCAAGAACTTCAACTGTACGATTTTTCTACGTACATAAAGTAACCTAGCTTGAGAACTGTGGTCAAAAAGAATAAGACTGGATTTTCTGGGAACCAAAGGGAGATCTAGGTAGTTGTTGCTACTCAGAAAGGATGGAGGCTGTTGGGACTGCACAGATGCTTGCCAGAAACATTTGGTGCCACAAGATGGCAATCACGCATTTCCCACAGCCCTCACTTTAGTAGAAGGTTCCGGAAGTTCAGTAGCATCAAGGAGCAGGAGAGCTACATCACATCAGGGCAATATATACAAAAGTCATCTGAGGAAAGCAGAGCCATTATAATGTTGCACAATTTATTTCTTATAATAGTTTATTAAGCTATCTTTATAACAGAAAAGCTACATGAGCTAGGGAAACATGAAATTAGATTTACCATCCCAATCCTCTTTTGGCAATTTTCCCATAACACTGGGAACATTCAGAGCCTTGTGATTAGTACTTGTTACCACTGTTAGAAAGAATGATTCACTCTCCTAAGGGGGGTTTGGCAAGAGGGAAACAGTGGAAAAAGATAAGAGTGGAAAGCTGGGGAAGAAGCCAGAACTGGTTTAGGGAAAATAAAAATAATTATATAGATATACATATATACACACACACACACTGTATATCTATTAAGTATAGTGTATATATACACACTGCCTATTTGATCTTTACTACACTGCATATAGTATACACACAGTGTGCATACGTATACATACTGTATGTTTGTTCTGAGAGTGCAGCAAAAAACATGAACAAGCACAGAAAAAATTAGTGGATGAGTATAGAAACTGGGTTACTAAGTTTCAAAGTTTGAAATTTCTGTTAGTTTAGTGTCTGGCAAGTAAGTTAAAGGATACCTGTGTCACAAAAAGCAGAAAAGGAAATAATTAGACTTCTGTATTTAAAAAAAATAACCAGGTACACAAATCCAAGTCCTGAAGTATTCTCCAGCAACCCAAAATACCAGAGCAGCATTTACTACTTTATGAGATCCCTCCCTCACAAACAAGGTGTCTGGAATACTATGATTGTCTTTGAGCGCAATTATCATAAATGGTGAATCAAACCCCCTAAAATCTCCATACTGCATGTAAACATACATGGAGATAGAGGAGTGTCCTTCAGAACGGATTCAACGCACAGGTTGATTCACCATCTCTCGCAGAAGAGGAGATATGTCACCATTTGCTACAAGGCTGGATGAAATGCGTATACAGACAAACTTCAGTCTGTACTTAAACAACTACTTACACTTAAATGTAAGCTACAGGCAACCTACAGATGATATTCTGGAAGTGTAGAGCTAAATCAAATGGATAGTAGGCTTTGTTCGACCAAAAAAAGATGCCAATGCAGTACAGACTAAATTCATGTCATGTGCTCCTTTTGGCTTGCACATCAAAGCCAGCAAATATGCCTATGTCTGCATGGCAACAGTGAAGGGATTTATATTTTTCTAATTAAAATTATACTGAACCCCTGAGAGAAATAAGCACAATGAAACAACTGTTGACAGTATTAATGGCCTGAGAACAAGGTTATAATTCAGTAAATTAATTGTGTACATTTTGCTCATCAGTGGTCAAATCATATTCATGATTTGCTGTCAACAGACTGATTTTTAATACATTTTGCTTTTTATCTTTGTCTATACAGCTTCCCAACCAGTTAACATAATGATACAAGACAATCTGAAAAAAGGTGAGCAAACTCCACATATTTGTTATTAATAGTGTAATTATAGAGACACAATGGACAAACCTCAAACATTCCTGGCTGAAAATGTGTTCAAGCACCACTTAAGCTTAACTGTACCAGTAACACGTCAGAGGAGAAACATTTCTTCCAGTCCGTTCATGCCAATCGTTTGACTGCATTTCATGTATACTGAATTTCCTCTGTATACATGGGTGCTTTTAAAAGCCACAGGAGAGGAAAAGAACACATATCCCAAAAAAAAGGAAAATTAAGACCATACATTCACAAAAATTGCCATATATAGAGCCATACTCATGAAGTAAATCTATGTAGCGCCCAATTGCTATAAACAACTTCAGCCAAAGTAACAACTGGATTAACATCATATTTCTCATTAAAACTTTCAAAACCATCTGAAATGCAACATTCCTCCAGGAAGACAATTTCCTTTATCTGAGTCTCCAAAAATCACTGCAAGGCAGTGTTTCCATATGGATGCTGCAGAAAAGCACCATCTATGTACTCAACAACAGCACCTCCTACAACGCACAGATTTTCTTTGGAAGTTTTCTTACATAGATATGGATTCAGCTGGGGCTTAGTTAACTTTACTCTTAAAAATTTACTTTACATTGGTTTAAAGAGGTTTACCTCTAGGAGCCATGGTTTTAGTTTTCTGTCCAGCAGAATATCAAATCCCAGGACTTCAAAGCAGACACTGTCACTTCCTGGTGCTTGCCCTGGCCTGCACATGCGATAAGCATGAAGAACATGTGGCTCTGCAACTATGAGAGTCTTCACTACTAACTCCTGTAGGGATTTTTTTCAGAAAAATTCATCAGGAGAGAAGACACCAGTATATATTGAACTAATGTGTTTCATACTTTAATCTTTTAAATTTCATTAAGGTATCTACTAAAAAAAGATATAAAATACTAAATAAATGGTCTATAATAAATGAACTATTCCTATGGAGTAACAGATTTTTTTATATAGCTCTAGAGTATATTGTTCTACTTTCCATATTACATACGTTCTTGCAGATACATAGTAACTTAAAAGCTAAAGGTATATTGGGATCAAAGTATATTATAGCAAATCTTCACCCATTTCATTTTGCAACATAATTTTCAATAAATAATCTCAGAATCATACACAGAGATGATGCCTAAGCTCTAACAGTCTTAGGCCTATTCCTCACGTAAAGATGCCTGTAACATAACCACTGACTTCAATGGCGCAGGTTCCAGTCCACAGACACATACAATGCTGACTACAATTCTGTAAATATTCACACATAAAATTCACTTTATACTCTTGAAAAGTCTCCAAGAATTTAAATGGGAAGGTTCCTTTGTATCACATTACTTAAGTGAATAACTGTTTGAAAGGTTTTTGTCCTTCAGAAAAAGTTTAACATTAAATTTATAATCAAACTCTGAATTTAGCCTTCTAAAAACCACAGTCATCATTTATAATATACCTTCTGCAGCATGCATTGCTGAGAATTTGGATTAATAAACTTTCAAAAATCATTCTGGATTCCAGTAATGTGGATGGCAGAAGAAGCAATTAATTTTCTAAGAATATATGTATACAAAATAAAGAAAAGCATATTAGTTTTATCTTACTGAAATATCACTCCAGAATTTGGAAACATCCAGATTATTTGTTTCTAGAAACTCAGTAAACCATTTTATGGAGCGTTTGCTTCCTTTGTCTTCTGTTTCATCCCGTTCAAAGTGTTCGTTATGTTTATTGACAGAGTAATTTGTCAGATGCATATACAATTGACTCTAAAAAAAGGGTGAGAAGACATAAAAAAAACCCTTAAATACAACTCTAGAATGGTCAATTCAAAATAACTAAAAGAAAAAAATATGTTAAATCAATAATGACATAGTCAAACAGTTCATATTTGCAAATAATACTGTGTGCAGATTTAGTGTTTCTGATTCTTGGAGATTTCACCTACTGAATGTTCTAGCCTTATAACAAAGCCTGTGCTCACTCAACATCTGGTTAGGCAATATATTTGCTGTTTTTACAGGTCTGTGTGTAAACAACTACCTAAAAAAGTGAAAAGCAATTATCATAACTTACAGAATGATTACATTCCACAAGAAGCAAACAATAAAGATGGTATTTTGAAGTGCTACTTTAGAAGTGCTAAAAAACACTCTGGCATCTGTTTCATAGACAATCCCACATTTCAGTTTTCACTGTAGTTTATTTATGAGAAATGTTCTCATGATAGCGATACTTTAAATATCTTTTACATATAAACTCATCTGCTATGTTGATATCTGCCAAAATTGCTCATTTTTGACTGGCTGGTAGCCATACATCAGAGGGAGGTAAATTTCAAGATATACATTACATAAATGAGTGAGTGCTATAGTTCTTTTATGGAGCAAAATGTCACCAGCATTCATGTTAGATTGATGTTATCAGTTCCATTTAAAAAGGAAAAAAAAAATATTACCTTTCCAAGACCAATTCATAAATCATGATTTATATGTTTACATTATCTCCCAGCACAGATATTAATTCAGCTTTCCACCTACACTACCATGATGACTGTCCTCAGCACAGTGACAGTTCTCTGTCATGTTTGATTCCTTACTTGAGCGTAGTTGATGTTCTAAGCTGACCATAAGCCTTCTGTTCCAATTCCTTTTTGATAAGATAGCCAATAGAAAGCACAAGCCCTCTGCTGCCATTTATCTCACTGCACTTACTTATGTTTAAAAAAACCTTAACAAAATTAACAAAGCCAATCAACTTAACTGCAGGCTGGTTAACAATATATTGGATCAGCACTGCAAGTAATGAATCCCGTGGCTTCCAATTACTGCTTTGAGATCATTCTGAAACCTATTGGTTTTGAGTCATTATAAATGTCATCCTTCCAGGAAATTTAAATTATTTCAGACTACAAGAAAACTGAAGTGTTTTTAGAACATTTGTTAAACATCTGAACTAATCTTTAGTTTGAAGTTATCTGGAACAATGTCACTGTGGAACAATGTCATCCGAAGAACAATGTCATTAGTGATAAGCCAGGTTATTTCATACAATGAAAGCTACAACACGAACAGTTGTGAGAGCACACACTGTTCTGTTTATCCACTCAGAGCATATTTCAATGCTGCTAATGCTGAGATTAGTAACTTTAAAAAATATTAAAAGTAAAGTATTCCAAATATAATACTGGAACTCTTCCAAATACACCACTTGTACCGGGCTCCACATGATACCTGTGTTCTTCAAAGGAACACTAAGAGACAATCACAATTTTAAGTGACAAGTAGGGAAAAAGGCTCTCCATGTATTGTCTATTGCGTAAGTACATTGAAGCAGCTCTAAAAGTATATGGCATGGCAAAGCAAACATACAGTGGCAACGGAGTACAGAGTGAGGTATAAGGAACTCAAATCTGCTGATGTCTCCCACTGCCTCAAATCTACTTCTTTTGTAACAGACATCTGCATTTTGGTCTGCGCCAGAAGAGAGGGGTTACACCTCTCAACAGGGGAAGATGTTATACAGTGAACAGGAGGATTAAAGTGTCCAAAAACTTTAGCATGTCCCTTACATTTCTTGGCTCTCTGCAAGCTTATAGACAGCCCTGCTGTATCCTCCTAAAGTTGTCAAGTACATACTCCTTTCCCTGGTGAAGCAGTCACTAACACCAGCAGCAGATGCCCTCACATTCAGGGCCTGCAGTGACCGCTGTCATGCACTGATCTTCACATCACTGTGTTTCTGTTTTCTGTATAGGCTCCCATTGCAAAGGCTGAAACACTGCAGGATCCTCAGCAGAAGCTCTAAACTTCAGGGATGTTAAACAATGATCTAGCAGGAGATAAACCTTATCCTCCCCCCTACCCTACCCGAAACTGAATCCCAGATAAATGCAAAAGCAATGTAACTGTTCTTGAAGTGATTTTCATTTCATTTTATTTCATTTTTTCTGGGTTGAATGCCAATAATTGACATTTATTGCTTTTTTTAAGAAACATTTAAACCCTTTAGCATACATACATGCAAAGTCATATAAAATTTTTATACATAAGCAATAATATGGCTATACTTCTGATGTTGATAGAAAAGCATGAGTTAAATATCTTTCATTTTGCTATTTTCTCTTCAATGACAACACAAAAGTTCAGCCAGATGAATACCAAATTAAATCTCATGTCACAATTTATTTTATTTTACCTCCTCCAAACACTACACAGGTAAAATTCTACGTGCATAAGCAATAAATTGGAATGAACTCCAACTTACCAAATTTGAGTCACTGGGGGGATGATACTTTTCTGTGCCCATTCTCACCAGTCCATCATGATATAAAAATACTTTTAATGGATCACAGGAGGTTACAAGGATATACACACGTAAATCAAATTTATAGCCTTCCATTAGAAATGGTTTGTCAAGATATTCCTGAACAATCAAGTGATCCTGAGCTTGTAACTTTTCTCCATTTCTTATTAAAGAGATCCTGGTAAAAACAAAAGTTATTTTTAAAAAAACATGGAACACTGACATTACTCTTCAAAACAGATTTTCATCATCACCCAGCCAGGCAGTCAGGCTAAAGTCTACCTGGAGAAAGAGACTTGCACATCTGATTTGTAGGGTAGAGAATAAGTGCCATTCGCTTACATGGCCCTTGGTTTCCTGTCCTTTATGGTGCTTCACTGGATGAAAAAAGGCAATGAGCCATTTCAAAATAACTTTCTGCTTCCTTTGATTCAACAATTTGTAATAATGATTTCCCTCTACACTCAGAAATTGTTTGGCAGAACGACCAGTCTCCAGCTTTTGTGATTATTCTTCCCCAAGCAGCTCTAAAAATAGGCTTCCAGTCTGTCTTTGTCACAACTTCTGCCCAAGCTACAGGTTGCAAAGAACTTTCAGTGCTAACCTGACTCAGCGATAATGTGTGCAAAGCAGGAGTCCGATAGGTACAACTAAGGGTGGCATAGATTAAGCTCAGTATTTCTGTATTCCAGTTTCCCCACATCAGAATGAAAAATGGTTTGTACACAGACTATAAACTGGCAGTCCCTAACTACACAGACTTTTAAATAACTGTAATAGCCAATATATTTCAGCATATCATTTTTAACCCTGAATTCTCATAGCTTTGTTGCCTTCATCTTACCCTCTATTATTTCAGCATTCTGGTGCCAAATACTCCTAATACACTGAAGTAATTTCCAGGCATTTCTCAGAAATATGCTGCTACCTTTCCCTTCAGCTTATCTTTGTCCTTGTCAAGAGGATTGAAAAAATAAGGAAATAGAAAAGTTTGGGAGCTTTACTCTTACAGTAATTCTGATATATTTTTAATAACTAAGAGTTTTACTATACTGGATAATCCAAATTGATATTAAAAGCAATAAAAGCCAAAATTGAAATATCTATAAACAAGAACCAAGTTAAGAACAAAATCATAACATTTATCTCATTGGTTTTTTACTGTGCAGCCCCATCACAGGCAAAGCCCTTTCAACTCAACTGCAACCTCTGCAGGGGTGTCCCCACTCCAGCATGGGTGTCACCTCCTTCCAAGAGCGCACCTACAGCCGCATCCCCAACAGTGCCGCCTCTGTTTCTCCTACACCTCATGGCTACCACTCTTAAATGTGTTTGTGCTTCTCTGACTGGCTGCACTTTTGGCACACAATGGGGTGGTAGGGCAGGTTTCAGAGCTGTGGAAGGATCCTGGCCTTCTCCCACACATGGCACCCTGCAGCCACCAAAACCCTGCCATTTATACCCAATACAATGTCACCCTGTAAGTCTAAGCACAACAGATTAATAAATATATTCTTTAGAGAAATACACAATAAAAATAATCCTGACCTTAAGAATTATTTGAGTCTCATCAGAAAAAGCATTCTCTAATTATGCCACGTTCAGAATGACATTAAAATACCACTTCCGTTTAGCTTTATATTTTAGCTGTTTCTGCTTGTTAAGCCTTTGTCCAACACGTGAACTTTTTTATACCAATCACATAACTAACTACAAACTTCTTACTAATACACAGCTTCTGTTAATGTTGAAAGTGCACTGGATTTCACCTTTAATGAGTAAGACGACTGAAGTTAACATGCAACTTACCCATGCCCCATTGCACCGTTAGCTGGTTTGACTATGAAAGTCTTCTGTCTCCGTTTCTTCTTCAGTTCTTTTACATAGTTCTGAAACTGTGTGTATTCTGCAGGGAAGATCCATGTTCGAGGAATAAAACTATACTCCTGAGGCTGACTCTTGATCATTCTGCAAAAAAAGTATAACTGAGTTAAAATCTTTTAACTACTTTGATGTATCAATCCTCAGGATTAAAAAGCATTTACAATAATTTGACAAGGAAACTTTTTTAGCAAAATACTGTAATATGAAAACAAACTTCTGCAGTTGTTTAAGAACAGTTAGAGCTCTGTAACACATTCATATGCATACTTTAACAACAGAAGCAGACTACTTTGTGCATTTTACCTTATTATCCTGCTCTTTTTACGTTTTACCTTTTTATCCTGCTCTGCTGAGAAGGACCCGGGAGTGCTGGTGGGCAGCCAGTGCCCCTGAGCCAGCGCTGGGCCCTCGGGGCCAAGAAGGGCAGCGGTGTCCTGGGCTGCATGAACAGGAGTGTGGGCAGCAGGGCGAGGGAGGCCATCCTGCCCCTCTGCTCTGCCCTGGGGAGGCCGCAGCTGGAGTGCTGTGTCCAGTGCTGGGCCCCCCAGTGCCAGAAGGACAGGGAGCTGCTGGAGCAAGGCCAGCGCAGAGCCACAAGGATGCTCAGGGGACTGGAGCATCTCCCTGATGAGGAAAGGCTGAGAGACTTGGTTTTGTTCAGCCTAGAGAAGAGAAGGCTGAGGGGGATCTCATCAGTGCTTATCAGTATCTAAAGGGCAGGTGTCAGGAGGGTGGGACTGGGCTCTCTTCAGTGGTGCCTGACGACAGGACAAGGGGCAACGGGCACAAGCTGGAACAGGAGAAGTTCCACTTAAATATGAGGAAGAACCCCTTTGCTGTGCGGGTGCCAGAGCAGCGGCCCAGGCTGCCCAGAGAGGCTGTGGAGTCTCCTTCCCTGGAGCCATTCACACCCTGCCTGGACGCGGTCCTGTGCCCCCTGCTCTGGGGGTGCTGCTCACGCAGAGGGCTGGACGAGGGGATCTCCAGAGGTCCCTTCCAACCCCCACCGTTCTGTGATTCTGTGACCACATTGTATTTGCTTATTATGTTACTGGCAGCCATCTCACTTCTTGGCATCCATCTCACTCCTGTTATAGTTTTTGTTCAGTTACTCAGATGATTTAATGCTATTCCTATTCTTAGAAATATTAAACTTACAAGAGACCGTGTGATTATAGATCTTTTCCTACCTAATAGACTCCTGGATTCCTGTATTCCTCTTTTCCTCTTCATTTTTTTTTTCCTTGGCAGGGGTGGGGATATTTGGCAAGTTTCATATTGGTATGTATTTGGGGATGTAGGAGGATCAACACACACAAAAAAGAGGACCTGGGATATTTGGAGTTTCTTCATGGGTGCAAAAAATATTAATAACAAGGACTGAATTTAAAATTAAAATGAAAGCAATTTAAGAAGAGTTTTTTGTTTCTTTCTAGTCTTTTGAAGGAATTTCAAAAGTAAGGAATTATAGTAAATATATTTTGACACAGGCCAAGCAACTGCTCATGCACCTCCAATATTGGGCAAAACACTGAAGCCTGGGTGCGTGTTTGGTACCAGCACATTGTGATTGAGATTCCCTGAGCACCTTAATTAGTCAAAAGAAAGCAAAGAAATGCAAAGCAAGACAAAAGGGGAAAAAATAGAAGAACCAAACCAAAAATAAGGTTAAGACATCATAGGGAACAATCTCTGAAACTGAATCTGATTAAAGGATGCAGCAAGGTCTCACCTCCCTGCTTTAATAGCTGTGGCAGTGGAGGTAGTGAGCATATCTCATTTTATAGGTCTGTTGTCTGAATGCAGAAAAGATAAATAGAGCGGAAAAATGGTAGAGAATTCAGTGAGTAGAAGTTTCCATCACCCAAAGCTATGTATCTGGCAGATAGGAAGCATATACCCACACCAGACTGGCAGTATGGGCTATATACATCTGGGTTAGCTTTAAACAAAGTGGCTTTAATACTGGTTAACAGCCAAGTTATAGGAGCAATGTGGACTTGGTGGTACTATGCAGACTAGTATACCATAGTTCTCAACAGAATAAGTTTAGTCTTTGCTGAGTTCAATACTGGTGCAGCTAGCTTGTTTCAGGTACTCAGAATACCTGAAACTTCATACATAACCTCATATGAAATTAGTTTGGGTAATTCAAAACTACTCTGTAACACAGGGTGGACACATCTAAAATACAAATATCCACAGACCAACAGAAAAGTGACTGGTTGTTTATAAGGAAATTAACTGACATAGGAAGCTCCCCAACTTTGATTTTTTTTAAAAAAATGACACTATAATGAATTTTAATACTTTTTAATTAATTACTTATTTAGGTATACTTCTCCTTTTGTAATGGAAACTACTAGTATCAGGATAACTTAAATGTAAAAGAGACATACAATATGAATTCAAGCATTCATTTCTACTGCAAGCCTACATAATACTCCCAATGCAGCATAAGCCAGTTTTCTTTTAAGTGGCTAAAATACTAATGGAAAAAAACAGAGCTACCAACCACATCTGTAAGGCTAGGACTGTAGCCAAGCCCCGCTGGTATAATAGATACACTGTCACCAAATTGTTTAGCCAGCTACCCAACAAACACTCTGCAGAAACCACAATAGCTATAGTAGTCCTGAAGCACTGCATGAGGTTCAGTGCTTCTGCAGTTTCATTGTAACTATTATTTTTACAGATCCGGTTTGATGAAAACCACCAAATATTCACAAAAAAGGTTTAGAAAACATAAATAGATATTATAATTCATGATTCATGCATATTTTTAAACTACTCTCCATCTGCTATATATTTACAAATATTATTACAAATATTACCTTGGTAACTGAATAGCTTATCTAGGCAGAAATTATCCTATTTTTAGACAAAAAGCAATTTCTGTGTTAGCTTCCATCCCTCTCCAAATTACTTATCATATGCATCCTGAAGTCTTACATGATAGAGACTCGCCATTTAACTTATGCACAGGTTTCAGTACACATACTCCCTACTCAATGACCATAGCTTCACGGTACTCTACATATATTAATACTACTTTGTGACTCCAAGTACATCAGTTCTATATGCCTTTTTCTATCTTAGGCATAACCAGGTAGACTACAAACACTTAATAATATGAAGCAGAATACTTAACCATTGTCTACAAGCTCTGGTGCTCACCAAATCTTTCAGCGTAAGAATTCAGCTCTGTTCTTCCCCTGCTTGGCCCTATTCAGAAATGGCTTTGGAACATCATCAAGTAGCTTGTGGAATCAAGATCTATTCCATTACAATAGCCCTATTTTTCAGAACATCTGCTATCTACTACTGCGGGTAACCACTTCTTCACTGTGCTGCTCTATCCTTCAGCCTTTGCAGTCCTTACCAGGAGGTCTGAGAATTAAACAGCAAGTTATTGTTCTTCTGAGTGCTATTTTAGCTCATGGACGTGGTCAGACTGCACTCTTGTTTCTCAGAGTGCTTTCTGTGCAAAAGAATCAAAGATGCTAAACAAAACGTAGGTTACTAAAGACATGACTTGTCAGTCTAATAACACAGGTTCCACTGCCTAGGTTTCAAGATCCTCTGGCTTTTCAAGTATGAAAGGAGGTTAGTGGATAGGTATGGATGAGAGCGACTCTTAGTCCATGATCAGTTCACAAACCTTTTAAACATAAACAACAAAGGTGTTGCAAAAAAGGCCACCTCATACATGGGTTCCCCTTCCCATTCATCCTGTACACCTTCTCCCCCACTTACTATATTCATTCTGTAACCACACTTATCCTTCACATGAGGACATCTCATCTAAGAGACCATTTACAGAAATTAAGATCTAATTGGCCCTACAACGACACCTTTTTTTTCTTTCCTGATTATTCCCATTGAAAACGATGCTCATGCCTCCTTTTGTTCTCAGTGACATTCCTGCTTCTATCTCTTCCATTACTCTGTGTCCCTACGCTTTCTATGCTGGGTTGTCTCCTTTAATATTACACACGCTACATATTACACTGCTTCCTTCCACCCTTCTGCATGTGAAAACCACATTGTCCTGTGATCCAGAGTGCCTAGATATTGGCTCTAAGAGGAATTCCTGAAGTGCAATTCCTCCTAAATAGCATTTGCCTCTCAGAGTCCAGTAGATTTTATTTTTTTTTGGCTCCATTCCCAACACTTTGCATAAAATAGAAGGGTGACATCAGTATAAAAACAAAGGTAGAAGTAAAAGAAAAAGAAGAGTCTATTCTCCACCAGTACTCAGCAGTTGTTTCTTGAACTCTCAATGGTGCAAAACCCACAGCTATTCTGTTTGAGTCAGCATCAGGAATAGAAAAGACTGCATGCAGCACAAAAGCGAGAGAACAGAGTTAGTGTTTCTGCACTATCCTGTTCAGATAAATTTTAAGACAGAACAGCAGGAGTATGGAACAAAATCCTCCACTCTACAGACAAGAGCCTGCCCACCACGTACCGCAATGGACTTGTCATGTCACATATATATGTCTGTTTCACAAACGGTTTCAAGACATAGTATTCATAATTTATAATTTTGATTTTTATAAGTACTGAATTTTGAAGTTAGTACTGTGAAAAACAGACTGATGAAAACCCTACTATACCTATGTTGTGACTTCACTTAATAACAGTAGATATGTTTGACCCAGAGTGATCATATCAGAGAAATTACTCCCATCATTAACATGTGCAATCTGCGCACTGAGTACCTTTAAACTGTGTTTCAAACTCAAAATTCAGTAGATTGAGAGAGGTATAATCAGACTGTATTTGAAAATAATGTGTGCATGATAACAAGAGCCTTTTGTCTGTTTTGCACATTTTTTTTTAAATCACAGAACTGTAGCAACACAGGGATACCACTGCCTACCAAGCTGACCAATGCTGCTCCACCATTTCCAGGACCTCTCCAAATAGCTGTTTGCCTCCAAGTGCTATCTCTATGTATATAGGTAGTGTTTAAGTCTGGAAGGGGCAATGAAAAGTGCTTGTGTGGCATGTATTGACACATACGCCCGCACGTAGGACATGTAGACACCATAGCAATGCACATAATATCCGCATCATAATAGTTGCATACATGCTACATGCTATGTGTTGTAGTTACAAAACAGAAATGGAAATGGAGAAAGAGAGAGAGAAAGAGGGGATATATCACATTAATTACATTAATATGTGAAAACAAATTCTGTTCTGGTATCAGGAAATGCAGTGTAGGTAACATTGGGGACCAAAAGATTAACTCTATTAATAAACTGCTCTTTAAACTAATTTAGATTAGAAGAATCAACACATCCACACACCCCTGCCTGAACACAACATCCCTGAACTTCTCCTTATTATCAGGCTGCTGAATCATCATTTAGTATTGTTTTCTTACAGGTCTTATTCACAGATTCTCAGCTAGAATAATTCCTCAGAACTCAACTAGAGTGAGGAGAATTTATAATTAGACAAATGAGCCTCTCCGACTTATTTCTTATACAAACAGTAAGATGCTTCACATTTGATATATTCAAAAATATAGTCATTAATTATTTTAAACAAATAATATCCATCCACATACCAGTTATTTCTTCTGTTCTACCATTACAGGATGTATGCCTGGGCATATTATATATTAAGTGCATTATACAATAATTGAAGGCTCTCTACATTCTGCAGTGTGTACACAGAGAACTGAACCAGCATCATTTTCCACTGAAGTCAACTGGAGAGATACAGTAGCCCTTTCTAATGCCACAGATCCAGGACCAAAGCCAAAGTTATTAAGGAACTTCGGAAATTATTCTTGGTCCTCTCTTAGTAAAAATAAACAAACCTTACAAGCAATAATTCAGTATTGTACCGCATTAAATACTATGGCTGAAAAACTTCTTAATATTAAAAGAAAGATTACTTAGTCATGTTTCTTGCCAGAAAATCCTTTCTGCAGATCTCTCCCATTCCTGGAAAATGGTTGATTCTCTGAGGAAGGAGAAAAGAAGAAAGTTAGTTGGTACCTTTTAGTTTTCCTGGCATACCTAATACAATCACTTAAAGCGTTCAACTGCATGCTCAGGCAAACATAATTAGTGTTACACATAAATCATTTAAGATAATATCTTACATTATACTATGTATTCTTAGCAGTACTAAAGATACTGCAAGTTGTATTCTCCTCCACCAACATGGGTACACCCATTGATTTCATTCCAGACATGAAAGGAGATTATCATACTCATTCACAAAGCTATCCGTGAACAAAGAAAGCTATCACAAAGTAACGGTAAAAAAGGAATTATTTATTCACAGAAACTGTGGAGAGAGCTCTGCTTCTTAACTTACTGCTTAAAAGCTTATGAGCAACTTATAAATGATGTTTTGCATCTTCTTTCAAACTCTGATCATTCAAAACACCCAACTGGCAAACAAAAGCATGAAAGAACAGCCCCAAATAGTTAAACACCAGATTCCAAGTAGTATGAACAAATAACTCTGGAAAAAAGAATAGGATTTTAAAATATGTAGTGATATAGCCTTATTGCAGTCTGGTCATTGGTGTTTTGTGGTGTGTTTTTTCTCTCCATACAAATGTAACTGTCCAAAAGTGACACATTACTGAATGCTTCAGAGTGAAGCGGTTTACTGAAACTTGTCAGGAATCCTTATTACCACTCTACCTGATAGTTCCGAAGTTCAGCAATCTTTTCTTGCTGCACAGCAGAATCACTCCATATAAGGTTAGCTGTTTCATCTTCATCACGTGTTTTCACAAATCCCATTTCTCGTATTACTACACGTACTACAGAGAAATCACATACTTAAGGACTATTTCGAATCTCTAAAATAGATTCATTTTCAAAATTTAAAAAAAACAATTAAGATTTTAAGCACTTCCAATATTCAACCCTTTGTCTGAGAACAATATTAGCATGCAAGCTATTAGTTGTCTTACAATATTTCCATCAGGCTATTGCAAACCTGTCACTACAATGTTACAGCACCTGAGGCTGGAATCAGAGCACAACCACTGATAGGAACTGTAAAGAGCTTCAGGGCATTTCACAATCATCTCATAAAAGTCCACTTGCACAGCTTTTAGACTTAATCTTGGCTATCACATATGTTAATTTTTAAAAAGTAATGACTTTAAGTGTCAGTGGAGACAGTGGACAAGAATGCCTCCTTAGTCAAGGTACAGTAGTTACAAAAGCAAATGCATACATTATTTTAATATTTTAAAAAATATATAAAAGACTGATTATGTGCCAGACATAACTCAGGTTCTAGCAGAAAAGATTTTTCTGAAGTAGTCCCCACCATCAAAATACAAAAGAGTAGATTTTACTGAGAAAGCTCTGTATAATAATTAGAGTATTGAACATTAAATTTACAGTGTTCATCTTTCAAGGCTTTAAGTAAACTTCCAAACACATACGTAACTCATAATTAGAGGGTTTTTCCACAGCCTTCTTAATTACTTAAGTTTTTGTGTTTCAAGGCCCTTCCCTGAGTAACAAATGGGGAGTAATAGATGCACAGCGTTCAAAGCTGTCAACTCAATGTTCCAGAAAAACCCCAAAGGTTTCTTACAAAACAAAATCCTTTGGAAATGTCTCACTGTCAGCTTGACGCAAAGTCCATTAATTCACCCCAGTAGTTAGTAATTCACTCGTGTCAGTGGCTATTAGGATGAAAACAAAACATGTAGCTTCCTACCAATTTCATATTTTGTGCCAGCGACATTTGCAGTGATGACTCCATTCTTCTTCTTCCTGACTTTTCTTTTAATTGTGCTTTGATAGGGTAGTTCCGAACTCAAAGTCAGAGGAGCAGTTCCATGGTTATCTTTGAGAAATAATGTTGTAACTATCAACATCTTTATATCCCAAATAACATATACAAATGAACTAAAAATACAAACGTACTTCACTGCATCTTAGCAATACAAGCATACTGAATAATTAATAGGCTATATTAAAAATCCAAGACTAGCATACCTCCCTCATTAGGCAAGGATGGCATTATAACCTAGGATAGTGCAGAAGCAGAGCCCAAATTCTGTTCCAAGTTCTCAGAAAATGACGGAGCTGTCAAAGCCAAATTATTTAAAGCTTCAGTCACACCATTTCAGTCTCTGGCTGTAGCAAATATTAGTTCTGGAATGGATAGATATCTGTTTAAAAAAAAAAAATAAGAGAAAGTTTGTTACAGAGATCCTGAAAAAATATAAACAGTAGAAAACTAAATATGGAAATGCTTGTAATAACAAGTCAACAGTAACGCTTATTTTAAAAAGATTGATCAAGTTAATGGTAAATACAAAACTTCGTTCATTACAACTCAATTGGTTTGTTCCTGGGAAAAATAATTTTGCAGTATTAATTTTCAAAAAGAGTTTTTATTACCTCATTTCCTTATTTTCATTTGTGTATGGGAGATTTGGGGCATGAAAATAGGTAACACTGAATTCAATCAACACTGCAAACTTTAATCTCCGCAAAGCCCTCTGAATTTATAGCAATTTTAAACTGTATTTTAAGTAAAAATTTAAAATTACACACACTGTGTGATGTGTTTTCAGGTACCAAATGGGAAATAACTGAAATCACCTTAATAATCCTTTTCCAATTTTTCATTTTTCAACTTTTTTTAAAGCATTTGTCCAATAATCACTTGGTAACACATGGCTGCAGTTTCATGACCACTTCACGAGACAACAGACAATTTCAAAGGCACTTTGGGTTGGCAAGTATCTGAATTGTCAGCTTCTAAAATTAGTAATTATTTGCATAAAATGCTATTTTTCATGTCTACACTGATGCAAACTTTCAAATTTTTTTTCGTCTATGAATACACTACCACATGTGAAAATTCCACATATTAAAAGTTTTTTAGGTCCAGCTTAAGCACATAAGAACAATGGGTTAAAATATTAGGAAAAAATTTTGGGAATAAAATGCTTCTAAACACACTGCTACATGACTTCAGGTGTGCAGCACTGTTATAACAAAGTCTGCAGGGAAACAAATGCTGTATTTGGCAGGCTGCCTCAAACAAATCTACACGTTTTCAAAACATACAATATAAGTTACTGATTTTTAAATGCTTTCATTTCTTTTCTGCAATTATATGTGTGGCTAAAGTTCCTTACACTAGCTTTAGATTAGTTTACATTGCCACTTTAGGTGGTTCCAAAACATATTTTAAGCAGCAGAAAATTACAGTAAAGTCAAATGCATCCATGACTTATGATGTAAAACATATTTGGTCATAAGATTGGACAAGATGTGTATTAGCAAAATTACCAGAACATTACTTATAAATCCTCATTTTTTTGTGTGTGTGTGCGTGTACACACACGCACACATCAACATCACAGAGAGAGAGAGAGAGAGAGAGAGAGAGAGAGAGATACAATTATATTCTGGACAAGTCACTGTTGGTAAGAAACTATAAAAGCAGATACCTTGAGTTTTATACCTTTATACACAGATGCAATGTTTGACAGCATAGTTGTAACTCCCAGCCACGCCTACTCCAACATGTTTTGCTGAACCAGAACTCACTAAGAAAATCCCCCCAAACCGAACTAAAACTGGCAGGTCATTTTGAAGTTTTAATGTTTTGGAAGCCATCATCTGAGAAGGTGGCCTGAAAGTCCTCCTGCCTGCTGGCCTACTAAAACTAGACACAGAGATGGGAAAGCAAAGCATTCATCTTCCTTAAAACCGGTGTGAAGGAAAAGCAGTGCTGGGCACAATGACTCACTGAATATTGCATGTTATCTGTTTCTCAGGCTGAGAATACTACCAGAGTACATGACATGTTTAGTTCCTGAGAATAATACTGAAGTATGCCTGTCAGCCAATTAAGGACTTCTATACCCACACACAAATGCCTAGCAGTTGTTCCTCTGCTGTACTGGCTAAAAACTTTTAACAAATTTGGAAGAATGTCAAGACGACTAATATTTTCCTCTGAGAAATGCCAGCCCTTACTAATACAGCATGCTTTACAAGCTATGATATGGTAATAAAAACCAAGCAGCTCATAGAGCTTTCATTCATCTTATAATCGCAGAAAAATATCCGCCCAAAGTTACTATAACACATTTTATTATGAAGGTGGACCATAAAGGTCCAAACTGCACTACATCGTTGAATTACTGTTTTTCTTTATATAGAAACTATTCTACTCTTTTGACTAGAACAATCTTCCAGGTTTAAATAGAAAGCACCAACACTCCAGGTACATGACTTTAGCCAGTCAACTTTTTAGCAGACATACATGAGTTGATGATAAAGATTAATGGTCAACTTTAGAGTATTCTGTGGACAATTAGTAGTTTGGCCGTATGTAAAACAAAGTAATTGGACTGACTAACTCTCACAAAAAATCTCTGCAAACTGATCATTGAAGTAACTCTTTTCTTGACAAGATTATGGATTACATAATTTTCATCACCACAGCTGAACTATGCGCTCCTCTAATGATGTTAACTCTTATTACAAAGACACATGCACTCTATTTGTCAAATCCTGATTTAAACTGAATTTTTCAAGGACAAAAGGGATCATTACTGTACTCTTTATTCAAATGTACTCCAGGATTTTGACTTTTCACAATCACCGTCCTATGCCAATAAACTGTAGTCTGCCTTAAGCTTATATATAATAATTCAAAATTGGTTTACAATTGCTTTACTTCTCTTAAGTCGCCCATCTCCGAACAACCATTTCACTGAATGCCAAAACACCAGCAGTTCCAAATTAGAAGTCGTTTTCCAAAATATTTTACATAAGATACAGTCCTTTCCTTTGTCCTGCTGGAACCACCTCCATTCTAAAGGGCAAAACAGGTCCAATGAAACTGGACAGTCTCAGCTTTTCTTCCCACCATGTCAAGTGCCAGCTGAGAGGCAGGGCGTCTCATCGGGGGGGAATACATTACCCAGAGCACTAGCTGCGAGTTGTAGTCTAAGCCATGGGAGCAGTAGACTTGCTCCTGCTTAGACCTCCATGCTTTATATGTCCCCAGCACAGTACCACAAGAAGTTCCAATTCTGCAGCAAGAAAACCTAAAACCAGGCTACTGAGGAGGCTGCAATCCTCCCAAGGGAACTGCAACTGTTTGTTAGGTGCATTAACACGGCTGTACATGGTGGGGCTTCCATCACAGTGTTCTCATTCACTTCATAAGCTGTTAAATGAGAAGAGGATGGGGCTCATTCCTGAGCTGTTTCGGAACAGCTGTGCCAAAAAAAAACCCAAGGATCTAAGATAATAGTGAACTCTCTGCAAATGTTGCTCTTTTCATCTCTGTCTCAGCATATGGTGATGCAGAGGATCTCTAAGAGTTACTCCAAACTAATCTGGTTTGGACAGAGAAAAAAATGATACACAAGTGTCTAACTGGGGGAACTGGTCACTTGGGAGAGAGAGGAATACATCTCAGAGCAATAAATGAAGGGCTGCTGCTGAGGGGAGGGAGCTGGGAGGAGAGCAGCGCACACTGACGGAGCATGGAGATGCAGCACTGCAATGCCACAGGCCCTGGCAACCACATGTCTTTCCTCTTCTTGACTTCTATACAGCAGAAATCACTCCAGAGTTACTTCATTCTCTGACCCAGGTCCTCCCCAGGCACCTTTCTCTAGCTCACATCTCTTGATTTGTTATTACTGCCCAGCCCCATGCCCAGTCAGAACGCAGTCGTCTCAGGCATGCTGAAGGAAAAAGACTTGCAGCGCAGACCACTTTGCGGGCAGCCCCTGCCGCCGCGACGGAATCACCAGTTACAGGGCAAGGCTTACTGCAGGGCCCACCGGATCATGCAACAGCAACAGCAGCAGCATTTCCAGGTTATGAATACATCAAATTCCAAGTCAGTTCTTATAACCGTGACAAGTTTTTACTTATAAAATAAGCCTAACCTATAGCCTGCGTTCAGCTACAACAATGTAGAGGCATCTCTCCCTAGTAACCTACCTGGCAGACCTGTTTCTAAGAGATTGCTTTTAATAACATGGAAGAAAGTATTCTATTTCCAAACTGGGACTGACAGAGCTTGCTTAACCTCGGCAAGTCAGCTACTGGGAATCTCTGAATTCACACTCAGACAGAAAAGGATTGCAGTTCCTGCTGTATATACCATTTCCCCCCTGAAATCGTGAAACACACAAATTGGTGAAGGTTTGTTGTTCACCCATACCGATTCAAGGATGGCTGGACAAAAATGGTTAACCTATAAATACATGGAGAAAGACTTGTGACGAAGAAATGAATGCATCTTTGCCAGGTTAGCACATTCTTTTACAAACAAGCACCGTGAATAAGTGTTCTACAGGGAAAAAAAGATGTTATCATTTCTGTTGCCTGGCAAAGGTGTGAGAGAGCCAGCATGAGAGATTACACTGCACACAATCCTGTCCTAGAAAGAGACAGAAAAAGAAAAAAAAGTAAGAAGAAAGAAAAAACAAAGCAGCTTTTTTCCTCCAGGGGCAGCAGAGGTAGGGTACTCTGGCTGGAGAGGGAAGTGGTGCACACAGACAGGGACCAAAGCAGATGCCTGAGTCCACCCAAGGGAACAGTCTGAGTACAAGGGGCCTGGGTGACGAGCAGGGGACAGCGGGAAGTAGTGGCTTCATAGTTAATGGAATGATCCATGTTCTCTTGATAACAAGTTGTAATACGTTGTAGAAAAGAAAAAATTTAAAAGTATTTTTGCTGTTACACAACTTAAGTGCACCCTATTAAGTTAGTAAATTGCCTGAAAAATATTCTTCTGGCCTAGATTATGTAGAAGTATTTTTGAACAAATCCCTCTCTTATTTCCTAATTTATTTGCTCCGTACTGCTCACAAGTGACCTCTGCCTTTCATGATCCTTCAATTTTCACTTTGATGCAGTGTGGAGCTGAAAAGGTTATTTTTAATCTCTAACTAGAAATTGCATGCCATCAGACCCTTTTTTTTTCCCCAAAGAGTAAGCATCCCAGAGAAAGGGTGAATTAATCAGATCAAAATAGAGAAGGGGGAGTCAAATTCAAATGTAAAATAAAGTGGTGCAACTTGAGAATCTGTTCCAAAGAGCACCCAAGTCAATGAGATTCTTCAAGCCAACTTGGATCATACCAGTAACTATGAAACCACTACTGTGTACCCTAACAAAAAGAGACTAGGTTGCATATGCACATTTAAAATTTATTTAATCTAACTAATTTAAGCATTAAGAATGGTAGAATCATTTACCTACCAAAATACTCCGTAGTCCAAAGCAGAAACAACACTGTATCACTCAGTGCACTGTTTTTAATGTGAACCTCTTCCCTCCTTCCAGCTACTGTGACACCACTGGTGACCAGTCTGAAAAGCTCCATGGGCCATGCATGTGCTTAACTTTACATATATGAACTGAAAATGTGACTTCAGAGCTTAAGCCACGGCACATGCAACAAGACCTCTCAAAACCAACTAACATTTCTTAAGTGTATTTACTTAGGTGAAATGCTACAAAAACTAGATGATCAGTTTTCTTTTTATTTCCTGCATTTTTTGTGTACAGCCAAGTAATCACTCACCAACAGCGGAATACTTTAGACTAGATTTTTAAACTAGCAGACTGCTTTTCTCTGAGCCCATTAGTGCAATTTACTCAGTGCTGTCAAAAATGTCTGGAAACGCACAGTAGCTGGGAAGAAATCCACAAAGCTCCTGACATAAGGAGCTTTCACTCTGAAATGGAGAGACACTGAAGATATAGTTACAGAACTTGGCAGATGACCATAAGGATGCAAGGACAACATCACGGCGCTGCAATCCCCACTCCCCAGTTCGATGGAAAATTAAAATAAAAATTTCACAGACACATGAAAAAGAAAGAAGTTAAAATAGTCTTCAGAGCACTGACCTAGCAAACATCCGAGTTGTTTTTTTCAGTCTGACCTAAATAAGTTTTTTTCTCCCTTAGATCTTAGAGCGTGAAAGTCTGGATACACCGTAGTGAGAGGTCTGCTATTTATTACAGTTATACAAAACTATAATTTACTGTTGATCTGGAATTAAGCTATTAAATGCAAACAAAATGAGATTAAGACATGAACAGAAATTATCATAGAGAAAAATGCCTTCTTCACTACCACCCTCAAACAGCAAGGTAATAACATCTTGCAGTAATTAAACTGCAGAATTAAAAGCATCATACCCTTCCACGATTTTTTTAATATGTCTTGACAAAACCTGTGTTGAAGTGTTCTTGCTACAACCAAGCATATCTGAGCATTTCTGTTGTAACATGCTAAAAAAAAAAACAATTTGGTGGCAAGTTCTCACTCCTACAGAGAAATTCTAGATGTAAAAAGCAATCCTTATTTTGAGGTTCAATGTACCAAAGTGATAAGTTTGTTCTTAAAAGGCTATCTGTCAGCTGGCTTAAAATGCTTACACATTAGGGTTCGGTTCAAAATATTCTGAAGTCAAAGGAAATCTATTAATTTCAACAGCCTTTGCTCTCACCATCAGATGAGATAGATGTTTATTCAGCAGTTCTTTCAGATGAAGTGAATGTACAGAGATCTCAGGTATTTGATTTGCTAAGTGGACAGCTACAAGCCACACAAGAATACAAACAGCATGATTTACACAACTTAAAACTTTTTTGAATCATGCAGATCTGCAAAACAGTTCTCTGAAGTAGTTTATCCAAATGGACAGCATTTCTAAAACTTCCAAAATTTCTCTGAACTACCAAACAAATGACCAAAATGACCAAACCAAGCTATGGTAACAGCACTCTACCTCTGAATCTGTAAGTAACAGTTACTTTAGTGTGAGTTTAACCTTACAGCTGCCATTTTCCATTCAAGACCCCAATCAGTAAAGACCCTAGAATCAGTCTTAGCCTTCTGCAACACAGCTTATATAATAAACATAATTTTACAACGCCTATTTAGTAACACTGAAAGCATAAACTACCCCAACCCTTCCAGTCTACCTTGAAAACACAATGCAAAACAGTGTCCACACAGCTGTGGACCTGTCTCTTTTGCTGGAGAGCATAAAAGGAGCGTTATCTGAAATGGTTGGAGTCTGGTGAGAAGACAACCCTTCGGTGCCAGCTCCAAGGCTCAGCCACACGCATTGGCACAGAGCCTCGGGGGCTTTGCCATCTCAGCTCATGGGAGATTTTCTTTTCGTCTTTCCTGGTTTTGCACTTCACCACTTTGGGTCGGGGTTTTTCATTGTTTATTATCACAAAAGGTCTATGAAATGGTAAGTATGTATCTCCAGTTCAGAAACAGGAAATGTATTCGGAGCTGTTAAGATGGTGGAAGTGTCACAACAGAAGTGTTTCACAGGAATTAATCACTTCCTACTCACAATATACAAAGATCGGAATTGGGCACAGAAGCAATTTTTTTTCTTTTCAGTGCTGTCTTGAAGCAATATTGCTTCTTTTTGTATTCATCCGTTTTCCAAAAGGAAACTTCAAATCTTTGGCCAAATTTAAATCAATGTCAAAGCTTTGAAAATTGAAGATTGATTTTTCTCTTTAAAAATGACCTCCAAAGTGTCTTTCATAGCAGAGCACACAATGTGACTATCTCTTGGCTCATTTTCACCCTTCAGAAGACCTTTCTAATGTGATAACATATTTGAGACTGTTAGCAAATTGACTAGTATAGAGTTTCATAGTTATGTTCTGAATATTGAAAGAGGGGACCATCAAAGAAAGCAAGACAGAATTAGAGACTACAATAAAAAGGACAAAGCTTGAACCTTTTTCTTTTTCAGTAAACATAGGAAATATACTAATTGACAAGGCAAGTGAAAAGAACCTGACTTACAAATCAATAATTCATAAATAAAATGCAGGGCACTTTTAATAAACATCATTTAGCATTCATAATGGCAAGGGAAAATATTGACAAAATAGACCAAACAACCCAAAGTGCAACTATGTTTTTAATACAGTAAAATCTTAATTTCAGAAAATGTATATCCACATCATTCTCTGCTAAAAAAAAAAAAATATCAGCTTTAACATTCTACTCTCTGTCAACAAAAAGCATAGACAATGCATAGGTCTTGTACGACTGCTCACCACTTCCGTAAGTGTTGATAACACTATAAATCTGTCAGCAGCACAGCATTTCACTAACTCTCTAACAGAAAGTACTCCTAGCCCCACAGTAAGTTCCACTGAACACTGCTGAATGGAAACCCATCTCTATTTATTGAAACTACCTACTTTAGCAACACCAACAATCATTCCACCTTCATTTAAAATAGCACTGGAGTGATCTAGGCATTTTCAGCCTAGAAACATACACTACATTAGAGTGTAATGGCCACATCAGCTCTGCAAGCGACAGCCAAGTGGCATGATATCCCTGTCACCTCAAATGAAGCATTTCCTTCAAAACTAACAGCGGAAGGACCCTTGCTTGATTTGTCTTGGGGACCACAAGTGCAGGAAGCCATGCAGACTGCCAGATTGCCACACACTAAGGGCCAGCACTCTTTTTGGTGAGACAGCCGTGGCCCCTAAGGAGAGAAACAGATGATAGTGTGCAATAATGATTTTGTGTAATGGTAATATTGAGGTCTGACATTAACAGTGTAGTTTTGGTAGTGGAAAGGGTAAACAAGAGAGAGCCAGGAGAGGAATTGAGTTGTGGCACCTGTGGGAACATCTCTGCTCTGCTTTTGACTTTGCAGTGCACCATCCATGCTCTTCATTACAGCATGTCAACATACACCAACATGTACCACAGGGTGTTTTAAATGATGTACACCACACACTAATCACTGCTGAAATTAAACTATTCCTTTCTTTTTCTATCATTCACTTCTCAAAAGATTTATTTCTCTAGCAAGAGCTAGAGATCTTCAGGATCTACCAGAAAGGACAATTTAACATTTTACATATATCGGCATAGTTGTCTTAGTAGAACAGAAAAAGCACTAATCGTTTAATGAAGCTGATATATTTGCAATGATTCCTTATATTATAAATAGCACTTGGGGGAAGATGTACTAAGGATACTATCTTTAGAAGGTTCTCCCTCGCACATCAAATTCTACCTCTCTTGCTTCAAGCATTGGCTCGGTGTGAAAACAGCCTCAAGTTCAGGGATACAAGAACACAAATATGGTTAAAATAATTTCTACAGACCTCTGCGCATTGCAGGAGCCACACCTTAGCCCCACATGAAGTATGTCCCACTACATCTCATATTTTACAGGCCTACCATTCATAGATCTATTTCAGCATCTCTAGATGCGGACTGCAGTCATCACACATGGGCCACGACAACTCTTGACTGAGGATTACATCATCCTAATTTACATTCTGCCACATAACAATGTTTTCTAGTTTAGCAACAAGGATGACACTTCCAAAGCAGCCTGAAACATAAATTGGCAGACGTTAGCCTGCAGTTTTAGCACCTGGTGTGAAAACATTAAAAAAAAAAATCAGGCCCTGAATAAGCTACCAGGAGTACTCACAAGAAAAAAAATCTATCCAAAGTCTTCTTGTCCATGGAAGTACGAGAAAGTTGCTCAGACATGATCACCAAATTGTTTATCGTATTATACTGACACTTCCAATCAATGACCTCAGCTCCACTGGGAACACTCCTATGCTTGTATGAGGGCTGGTAGACCTCTAATATTTTAATGCCTGTACTATATAATTCTACTCTGTAAAGAATAAACGACAGTCAGAAATAATCGCAGTTGGCCTACGGTATCACTAAGACTACTGCAACCAACACTCAGTGCTCGTCATATTTTACAAACAGCTGATAAAGCCAGCCAGAAGCTCCAGCAGCTATGAAACATTTTGGCAAAAACATGCTTTCCTCCCCACAGCTTAGTATTTGGGGCTCATTGGGGTACCCCCAATTTGAAAATATTTTTGCAAATGAAAACAGGAGGAAAAGCAGCAGTTTCAAAAGGATGCGAGTCCTCAGAAGCTTCTCTAACTGGAATTGACCCAATTTATAAAAATTCCTTTAGAAGGCTGGATTGGCTCCAAACCCTCTGTGTCACGCTATTTTTATCCATTATAGGCGATCTAAATAGAGTCACTATCCTCATCAGTAATGAGATGAGACTCCAGTATCATACTATAGGAATATTTTGTGTATATACTGCTCATCGGAAGAGAAATACAGCATGTAGTCAGAAAGCCTAGAAAAATAACATGCCTTAAATATTGACTCTAAACTGAATACCCAAAACACAAAAGAAAAATGAAGTGCATCAGACTTCATACACACTAGCTTTAATTTTTGCTTAAAAGAACAAAGCATGAGAATAGCCTACCAAAAAGTAATTTTCCAGGATATGCTTGAACTCAAGAGGATGAGAATAAGGTACCTTCTGAATGATAAGTACAGCATTACTGATGCAACCCTGCAGTATGGAACAGTTTATTTATTGAGTAATCATACATTGCCTCTGAGGTACAGAGACGATACTGACATCATAGCTTTTAATGCAGTTTAAAATAACTCCAAAATCTGAGGAGATAACTGCCCTAAGCATGCCTATTTGCCTCCATGACTTTAATCACAGCAGCAGCGCAGTTCCAAGTTTGGAACAATATCACAGTTAGCCCTGTCCTCATCCATCTTGGTCAGCTCCCAAAAAGCAACACTTAAAAGCAATTGGCTCTGGCGTGTGTGTTTGGTGTTGGTTTTTGGTTTTGTTTGTGGTTTGTTTTTTTTTAAAAAAGTAATTGTGTGCTGGTTGAGAGCTACACTTGATAAATATACTGAAATAAAAGTCTGCAGCCAGGAGCTAGAGCAGTGGGATATTAAATTCATTTAGCAGGGCTCAATTTGATTTTTCATTGCTTTAACCTTGAATTTTTTAAAGGTGCATTCTTAATGAATCAGAAAGTCATAAACTTAGGCAGTCAAATACATGCTGGCTGCAAAGTTAACTGGTTTTCAAATATTCAAAAGAAACAAATACATTAATTTCTTATTATATTATAGCACACACCACCACTCAAAATGAAACATGACTGAGAACTGATCCACACACTCTTTTTTTAATCACCATATTACCTTAGGCTGAAAATTATAATGTTTATTATTTTGTGCTTCTGACTCAAGACCTATCACATCCTTCCTATTATAGAAGACTTTTTTGTAGCCAGCGAGTACATTTACCTGACAACCCCAGATAAGGAAAAAAGAAATGCACCAAACTGAGCCAAATGTATTTATAAATACAAAGCTATGGAAAAGTTACAACACACCTATTAACCATAAGAATAAATCTTTCAGTAAATGTTTAATGCCAAGTGTTAGTACAAATGAGAATGAAGGAGAAGACCATTGATAATCCAAACGGAAAGAAATGGAGAATAAACTGGGATTTGTAGCTGGTTATTGATCCAGGACTCTCAATATTATTTCACAAATATTAAACTTCTTCCCTATTTTTTCTGCTCCTTTGATTACTCAAAGGAAGAAAGAGCTTTTTTCTCCAGGAAATTTCACAGTTCCATCATTCAGAAGAAATGTACACAAAGTACAACATTTGCCTCAAGTCTATAGTGCAAATGAGATCAAGCCATACGTAACAGGATCTTCTCTATAGCCCAGCGAAGTAAATATAGACATTTCTATTGACTTTTGTGGACAGGGTTTGTTTTGTATCATAGTTCCAGAACAGCCCTGCTGGCAGCACAATTCAGGAATATAATTGACACAGACTCATTTGGTAACAAGACCAACCCATGTCTCATCCACGTCAAAACTACAGTCCATTTGAATCAAACCTTCAGCACAGTAGAGATTACAGCTAAAAATAACTGAGTTGCCTCTAATTTTCTCTCTTTCTCAACAAAGATTATAAGCTTCAAGTATCAATTTCAGAACTGCTTGGCTGTTTAGAGGCAGTGCTTCATATTTCATAGCTCATGTAGGATGCACAGGGTCAGAATCAGGGATTACTGTGCAGGCAATATATAGACATATCACCACAGAAACAGCTTCACGCTGCTCTCCAGAAGCATATTTTGTCTAGCTAATGGATCAAGATTTCAGAAGATGCTACCAAATCTAGCTCTCTATTATAAGGAAAGATAAACTGCGAGCTCAAGGACAGATGATAAAGAAGATAAAAACAGAAAAAAGGCACAACAATCCTGCGGAAAAGAAAAAAAAAAACACATTCCAGAATCTATGTGGTGGACAGAATGCATAAGCATTCAAACTGAAAGTAATGTATTTCAATTAACATAGTCTGTAATAAAGAGCAATAGCAAAAAAACCCCACAACTTAGCAGCAGCATGTGGCAGGATGATATACCAAATTCGTCTGCATACAAATTACTGATAAGAGTGCAAAATGTTTATTTATCGTGGATTTAACTGACAAGATTACATACTGCAGAATAAACAGTCATATCAGGACCTCCCACTGATATGGAAACAGATTTAAAATAATTTTTCAGTAGAAGTAGCAAAATGAAATCACTTACTGTTAGTGTTGCATTGCTGAAACTATCTGAAGAGTCAGCCCTCTGGAAACAGATTTTTCTATCAATAATTGACAGCTGATACAGTTTCAGGCAGCGCTGGTACACCAGGGAAAGACATGCTGCAGCAGCAGCTCCTTCCCTTTTAGCCTATCCCTAGCACTTTATAGATCTCTTTCTTAACCCTTTCTAGGTCTTTTCTCCCTGTGTTTTGGGTGAAAAGAGAACGGTATGATACACATTATAAGAAAAGAACGCGCTATTTCCCACCTTACTTAGAGTGTGACAAGAGCTGTGGGAAGAAAGTCAGTAGGATTTAGTCATAACAATAAGCTAAAGAGAAGTAAAATCTGAAACCAGAAAATGACTCAGTGACTGGGAAGGAGTTATACCAGAGACATGAGGTACTGTAACCAGAACAATGATTTCTCCAAATGTATAATTAAAAGGTCAAGACGACCATAACCATACATTACTGTGCGGGTGCCCGAGCAGCGGCCCAGGCTGCCCAGAGAGGCTGTGGAGTCTCCTTCCCTGGAGACATTCACACCCTGCCTGGACGCGGTCCTGTGCCCCTGCTCTGGGGGTGCTGTTCACGCAGGGGGGCTGGACGAGGGGAGCTCCAGAGGTCCCTCCCAACCCCTACTGTTCTGTGACTCTGTGATAAAATAAGAGAGAAATAAGCTGAAGAAGACGAGTAGTTCATGAATTGCTATAAGAAAAATGGTTATGGTTCTCTTCCAGCCTCGGACCAATAAGATTCAAGTTTTGAAATCAAACCTATGGCTTCAGTGAGGCCAGGATTACAACCTCACACAGCAATTTTTAAACCAAAATCTTAAGTGATGGAAAGAGAAATGTTACTCCCTTTCCTGCGATAACACTTTCTGTAGTACTCTGAAACCATTCACATTTCTTAAATTTGGTTGTTTTCTTTTACAATGTCAATTTATACCAATGAGAAATTCTTTTCTGATATCATTTCACAAGATGACTTTTCTTTGTCGTATTATTTTTCTTTTCATTAAGAAAAGGTTGGTCTGATCTGACAGCTCAGTACATTTTCATAACGGTGGACTGCAGACCACGGAAGCCTTCTGACATTAAAAGGTTTGGAAAATTCTTTTGTTCAAAAGGGTTATTTCTCCTCATGGAAAAAAAAAATAATCTAAAACTCTGGAGAAATCAACTGCACTCCATTCTTTCATGTCAGTCATAGAGCACACAGGCCCATCGCATGTGCCAGACAAGAGTGACTGTGCCGCTACTGTCATACATGTCCTGCAAAGACAAAGTATTGTGGAGAGCCAGATTCTAGGGAAATGGAGAAGGATATATTCACATAAAGTGGTTGTAGTCCTACTAGCTGTAACGCCATCCTCCAAGAATCACATGCAGGTAGAATGAGGCTTGGAGCAGAATGTGCAAAGGCTAAATAGATGTAAATGGCGTTTCCTCTTACTTCCTCTCCCCTTAGTTTACGGATTGTAAGAGTAGATGCTCTCTCTGAACCACAAAGAATGTTTCCCCTGTTTGCCCATTCAAGTGAAATAGGAAGTCAAACAAACGTCTATATTTGCACCATGAGTGCAAAGAAATAAGACTTTAAAAATTCAATAGCTCTGCCACAGTTTGTTGCGATTTTCCCCAGTTCATAAGAAGTATAGTTCTCCCTCTCACACAAATCAGTAGGGAAAAACACTACACTGAAATCCCACAGATGACACATTTATGACACAAGCACATTTATTCCTCAAATATAAAAACACAACAGTGGATTCATCTGCATAAATGTAGACCCCTACAATGTAGACTTTGAGCTGGTTTCTCTGGGGTGCCTTCACAGACAGCCTACATATAGTCAGTGTAGGCAGCTGCAAGTATCTGGATTGTAGATGTATAAACGTTGGTGAGATGAATCCCTTCCAAGCTGCTCAGCATTAAAATCTCACCCTACGTGAAAGGATTAAGACCTCTACCCGAGCCATGATTGGAGAGGTACGTCTTCCAAAACTGAAAAGAGAGATGAATTCAAGGACTTTGAAACAGCAGGAAATTATAGGAGGAAACTCAGTGCAACCAACCGAGACACAATTTCCTGTGGAAGCACAGAATTGGTAGTGAAACCTGGACATCTCTCCTCAGGTCTCTTCCCACAGTCAACTTTCCCCACAGCTCCTCATACTGTCTTGGTTCCAATTTTCTTATTGCTGCAGAGAATCAGCCTCAACTGGACCATTAATCTGTTACCCTCGAAGAGCTGGAACAGCATTATGTATGCGTGTACCACGACTGACTGAGAGGTAAAAAGATAGCTTTTATTTTTATTTCTCATAAATTTCATTTCATTTTCTCAGAAAATATCAAAGACTTGCTTCCCATATATGCTTGTATTCCTGAGTGTTGCTTTTGGCAGAAAGGCCACAATGTCCTTTCATTTTCTCATACCTAGAGGCAACAGAGAAAAGTCACGTACAGGCTTTTTTTAAGCGACTGCTTGGGGTCATTAACCGCATCATTTCTCAACTGGTGTCCAGAATTTCAAATCTAACTCTGTATTGTTCCCTCACTTTTCTTCTATTTCTTCACCTGTGGATGCTGCTCTGGGTCGTTGTCCTACAAGACTCACAACTCACAACAAAGATCTTGCAACAGCACCGATTCCTGACTCGTCATGCAGCAACGCTTTATTTTACTTACTGATATTATGCTCCCCATCCTCAGAAGCATTCTTTTCAGAAAATGCTTCCATTTTTAAAATGGTACAAAATGTACCAAAGTCATGTTCTCACATCACTCTTGTGCGTTTTTAAGCAAAAAAACCTTTTATTCAAATTAATGCCTAATTGTTAGTGCTCAGTAGTAATTTATAGCCTTTCAAAGACTTCAGGCTGACATAAAGATAAAAAGGTAGGATAATATTATATCCCTCTAAAAAGCCACATAAAATAAAATGTAATAAAAAAGGGTGTTTTTTCCTGGGTGAATAAATTGCACATCTTTCAGATCTCTTCCATCAATAATTCATATAAAGTGTTTTAGCATATTTCTCCCACCCCACACCCCACCACGATAAGCTTGGAAGGATAAAACAATGTAACAAATCCACAGAAGTGTAATGTTCAATGAACACTGAACACATGACAACCACCCACAAAAGCAAAGAAAATGCAGACTTCCATCGCATAGCTCTATTCTACACTTTGAGAAAAGTCCATTCCAAGCACACAAATAAGAGCAATTTCCGCATCAAATCTCACAGTCTTCTGCCCTGTCAGTCTACCCTTTTTTGTGTTCATAAACAGTATCTCAGTCTTTGCCTCTTCATCTGCATCAATTCAGTATTAAGCATCTGATTTCATTTTCTCATGCTATACTCCAGTGCTTCCAGTGCACCCTATAGGTGTATCACTGTGCTGGTTTTCAAGCGCTAAAAATAAAACAAACACATGTCAACCCAAGGACAAAGTTGGAAGGAAACATACCTTAATGTAACCAAAGAAGAATATATTTAGCATTTTGCTACTATGCAAGGATGAAAATAAACTTGTCAACACATCGCTGTGTCCTACTGTGAAGCCCACGCCCCACTCAATCCTTTCTGTAGCATTTATTATATATGAAAAGTGGACTTAGTCTGTCTTTCTTCTTAAGAGTGACTGTTAGTACTCTGTTACTACTGTTGGCCAGAAGGGGCTTCTGAACTGCAGCATAAAGCACTTTTAGGCAGTCAGGTTTTCTATCAGTTGACAGTAATGCAGCCATCTAAGGTGCGTTTGAGCAGTGGTGCGTATTAGACTTCAACAGGATATCCTTCCAAAACTATGCTTGTAGCGTAAGTGGGAATTGGTATGCCACTTAGCTCCACAGAAAGGAAAGTAAAAAGCGAATCCTAAATCAGAATGATGTTTCCTTCTGTATTTCTTTCATTATTATGGTTAATTTGGACTCTCCATAAAGCGGTACTGTTTCTGTGTCCCCGGAGACAAATGCTTACCAAAAAACATTATTCTATTCTTAAATATTGCCTTTGAAGCAGAGATTTTTTTTAATTAATACCTATATTTTTAACATTTGGAAAAGAAATATTACAACTATATCACAGAATCACAGAACGGTAGGGGTTGGAAGGGACCTTAAGAGATCATCTTGTCCAACCTCCCCCTGCTTGAGCAGGTACACCTAGAGCAGGGGGCACAGGACATCGGTCTTCATCTTGGAGACCCCGTATTCCCATTAAAACTGATACCAAAGGCAAGAACCATTATGCTTATGTCATTTAGTCCTTTAAAACACAAAACCAGGAATTTCTTCTGTTACATTAGAGCTTGTTTCCTGGTGTATAGAGATCAAGACAAGAGCAAAAATGTCGATAAACGAGTATAAGTTAATGTGTCAGTATTTTATAATGATTTTGTACAGCTGCATGAACACTTACAAGAATAGGCAAGGAAGAATATTGGGACCAAGCAAAAAGCTAAGACTTTAAGCCCTAGAAAACCTGCATCCACCACCACAAAGAAAAGTAACCAGTAGATTGAGGCACTACAGAACCTCCTGGTCTGAAAAAGCTTCTGGCTCCAAGAGGGGTGCTACTGCAACAGGAAGATTTGCTCCAATACCCAAGAGATTCAAAGGTTGACCGCTTCAGTTCATCATAACATTTTTTCTCCCGTAGCCATTCTCAATTACAGATGATTCTCTTACCCATCAGTGTAGCAGGCATCAGCGAATTCCATTCTAAATTTAAAATGCATTAGTATTTTAAATATTAATATTAAAAAGGCTTGTTGGTTCCAGTAAACTTTAAGGGAAGCTCATAATGTCTGCAAAAGGAGCAGCTGCAAAGTACCGCTCTGGCAGGGTTTTAGGTAACCATTAATGGAGCTCTAAAGAGCTTCCTCATGTTTAATAAAGGCCATTTGAATCCTACTGCCGGAAGTCAAATGGCCCCAATTAACTTCCTAGGTGTGTAGACAAAAAAAAAAGTGAGTCTGAGGCTAAATACTCTGAAATTCACAAGGGTAAACCAAAATCCAGCTAATATCCCCCAATATGTATGCTGTGGTACTTGCAATGAATTTTCCTACCTTTGACAGTTTGTACACATCTTTCCAAATAAAATGAACTCCCACTATCTTCATACAGACTCTAGCCTTCTTTTAGGAAGATACGACTATTCCCTCCTCCCTCAGATCATTATAGAGTCACTGTGTCAACTCTGGATGATGGAAATACCTCATCAAAAAGGTAGAAGGCTGACAAGCATTCATCCTTTTCTTCAGGGACTGATACAAGGCCGACTGATACAATTCAGTGTCTTTGAGATTTAGGATTGGCCCAAAAGTCACAACCCTTCAAGGCAGTAACAACACCCAACACCTTCTGAAGGTCTGCAGAAACTTACAGATACAAGAAATAAGCATTGTTGATTTTAATAAGCCGTCTTTACACTGATAAAATTGCAGCACAAAAAACATTAGTGACTCACATATCAAAAAATGATCTTGCAACATGTTGTCACACTCGTTTTTTAAGACAAGACAGAAGCTTGATAAAAGTAGATGCAAGGTAGCTTGGGAAATGTTCTCAATTTCTCCGTTTCAGACATTAAAATTTCATTTCAATTTCTTGGTTTTCTAAGGATTTCCATCCTTAAACTAATAATGTGTTCTCAATTTGTATGAGACATCCGCAAGTATCTATTAAATGCAAAAAATACTCCTTAATATAACATTAAAACATAGGGAAGGAAAAAAAAGAAAAAAACCCCAGACATTAGAAAATGCGGAAGTTCAAGAAATGACTCATTTGCCATATGCATCCTACAGAGATTTTTAAAACTTAGAATAACTATCCACAGATGGAGATTCAAATCAAGAAATCATACTTCAGTCTTTCTTGATGCTGACAATTCAGAGCAAGGACGTTCAGCAGTCAGCATTAGTCCCCCACGTTTCACCTTCAAAAATATATGTACGGCTTTCGTTAGCAACATAGAGTGTCATAACGATCTCAGAAAAAACCCTAAGTATACAAAAGATTGCAGGATAGTTTAGTGTCTAACTGCTTGTTGACCAATTCATCTCCTAGTTCCTCAGGCTTGTCCACAACTTTATCTACATTGCCAATTTGACACCGTCAGCTTCGGAAGAACATAGGAACAACCCCCGATTTGATTGCAAACCGGAGCCTCGGATTACTAAAATGATTGCTAGATTACTGGAATAATTACCTAATAACTGCTGACAGGCTTGATCTCTTGGTCTCTTCTAACATGCCCAAACTGGTGGCAGATCCCTTCAGAAATACGTGGAACGTATCCAAAACATCAGAAATCTAGAAAGGGGGCGTTTTACTTAAAATAAATAAATAAATTGACAACCATTGTTCTAGACTTTCTTGCATAATACTGCCCGTACCTACAGGTAAAAACACACTCTTTCCTTATGAAAGAAATTCCATATTCTGTATGAAACAGCTCATGCAATTTTCTGAAACTTTGTAACATTTGTCTTCAGAGAACCTGGCTTCAACAATAATACTTCCATGTGCCAGTGCAAACATTATACTTAACCCACCATGTAGGAAACCCCCGGCATAACAACTGCTTCTGTCGGTTTTTTGTTCAAAGGAGCATTGACACATACCCTGTTTCCATTAAAAACTACACCCTAGTGCTTAGAAGTGGGGGCAAAAGCTTCTACTGATGCCAAGTCACTGTATATTTAGAGCTACTCTGTAGAACTTGGGGGACAACCATTTCGCACACAGAAAAACGCTTCAAGTCTCTCAATTGTGAAAAGAGCCCGCAGGATTCCTCCGAGTATTACTTCGATAGGTGCTAACACCTGGTACATGAAATTAATGAAGGACTTGGGCAGAGAAGTGCACCGAACTGGGGCAGGGGGATGCTTCTTGGTTGGTTTAGTTTTCCTGAGGAGGAGTAGCAGCTAATTTTGCTACTCAAACTGCAAATACATGCAAAAGGCGAAAAAGCGGTAACATAAATATTGAGACCTGAAGTCAGTTTCACCGGCTGGAGCAGCAGTTCCAGCACCGATCGCTTTTCCTTTTCCCTTACAATTACGATTTCAAGGGCAGAAATTCAGAAGCGTCCCGCAGGTTACGGGCTTTCAGCTCGGCGCCCGCCGGCACGCCCGGGGCGCGGTGCCCGCCGCCGCAGGCCAGCCCCCGCCGGCCC
>VZTV01098128.1:60884-71876 GCA_013400875.1 Anhinga rufa
GGCGGGGCGGGTGGCGGCCGCGGGGCGTGCGGGGCCCGCCGCCACCTGCCGAGAGCCGCCGGCCCGCGCCGCTGTCCAAAAGGGCGGGTTTTTGCCCATTCCCGCAGGGTTTTGGCGGCGGCCGTTTCCTCCCGCGCCGGAGGGGCCGCCGCGGCCTCCGGCTGCCGGCCTAGCGCAGGGCACGGGGCCGGAGAAATGCCTTGGAGGTTTAAAAAAGCGGAGAAACATTTGTCAAGTAAAGATTTTCAAGAATGTTACCAAAAGAATAAAAAAAAAAAAAAATCTTTTTTGAAAATAAGAAATAAAAGCCCATCTGAAATTAAATCCAGTCTCTCAATAGATTTAGTGTCCTCTTTGCATCGAGGCTAGGAGCCAGGTTCACAAGCAGTGGGAATGGCCGCTTGGGTTTCGGCTGGTGTATGTTTGCCATGGAACTAGCCGTAGCCGCCTACCGATGCGTTCTGCTTGCTAATGTTTGGGGTTTCTTCTGTTTTATCAATTAACTGGTTGTTCCATCTCGCATTCCTCACTACTACATACCTTTAAAATCAACTTCAGTCTCTAAAATCAACTTCTGCGCAATCTCTTGGCTAAAACAGGCCTTCTGTGAGAACCTCGCCAACCACCCTCCCAAGGCACTTAGAAATAAAGGCAATCAGTCGGCTGAGCTTAGTTTTCTTTTTCTTGTTCAAAAAGAGCTGGAAGGGTGGAAGTTGACAATTTTATATGGTGCGAAGCAGGTTGGGTGACAATGTAATTGCAACTTGAACAGCATTATGTTTTTTGTTCTACTTTAACATCTTGCAGGGTAAGCTGATATTTTAATAGGAACAGATTGTGGGCTTCTTGCAAGCGCTCGAATGATTGTTAAGGACAGAAAGCCACATAAAAAAAAATCCTTTAGGGAATCTTAGAGAGATGTCAGACTGTTTTCTCATGTGTGGCATGGATTTGTACCTTGTAAAATTAAGAATTTCTTTTACAGACATGGTATTTTATATTGGGTTTGATTACAGCTTACATTGTGGGTTTTACCGATACGCAGAAATTATCGTTTATTTACCACTCAAACCTTTGTTAGGCTTGTCAAAAAAAAAAGCAGCAGAGGTATAATTTCTGCCCACAAACATGTAATCTCATGGAAATTCACATGCTTGTTTGTGTAGGTAAGTGTTTGTAGGAACAGAACTAAATTTTAATGAAAGAAATCCCATGCTATAGCAGAGGCAACGGGCTCTAAGCTTGTCCCCATGTAAGCATTCTTTATTTTTCTCACAGCTGTGAGAAAGCCGTGTTACAGGATGCTCGTAGGGAAAGGTTTGATTTTCCTTCCGTTAGTCATTTGGAATGCTGCCACCGACTGCGGATGAAACCATTTGCAAGGTTTACATGCGTTGCATGTTATGTCCAGGTCAAAGCCTGCTTCGGGCCCGCAGCGGATCCTGCCTGCTGTGTTTGGGCTGCGTGTCCGCATCCTGTACCCTAGATCAGGTCTCTACACCCCAAAGCCTGAGGTGCGCCTCTCCGCTGAGCAAATTCTGTTATATAGCAGGAAGAGCGGCAAATCACAAACGAGAGTTTATGATGAGAGATTGTACCCAGCTGTTGCTTTATTCTTCGCAGGCAAACCTGGAGCTTGGCACTACGACTGTGCCCTGCTCTGCTCCTGGGAGGCTTTTTCTAACAGCCTCATTTCCAGGGTGCTGCTAATGCTTCCCCTTTCCAGGGGAGGGCTGGTACAAAGAGATGCCCGTCTCAGCTGGGAAATCACAACCTGTGACACAGCCTCCCGGCAAAGACCTGAGCCTGACAGCACAAATGCTTTTTCTCATCTCCATTCCTGGGAGGTGGGAGGCATTAATCTCTTCCAGAATGTGCTTTTAGTTGCTGTTTCCCAGAAGCAGATCAGATTTACTTTTTTTTTTTTAAATGCGATCTGCATTCTGAATCACTCTGAGAGTAGATGGTACTCGCTACCTCCATGCTGAAATGTTACAGCTAACAAAATCTAGTAAAAAACAACAACAGGGTATTAAATACACTGATGCTTGACTAGGAGCATTAAATAGAGTTTTATTTTTAATATTGAGCTAGCTTAAATATTGAACGTTGATGCACTTGAGACAACAGATGTGCCTAGATAATTACTGTAAATATAACTAGCAATAAAAACACCTTTTATGGCATAAAGATCATCTTACGAATTTCACAAATAAACAAACCTAGGCAAAACAGAAAACTAGAGATCAGGAAGAATGCTTTCTCAGAAATCTACATATCTCTATGAATTTTCTTAGTTTTTTTCCCTCCAGGGATGCTGAATACCTTTATGACTTTTAATTGTTATAGCAGAACAACGACGGGGGCAATCAGATCAATCCTGTCTTTCAGAGAAAGGTTGATTATTTATCTGAGCACAGTTCCTATTTCACCTTTCCTGTTATTAGTAGCATACTCCCTGAATAATTATGAGCACTGTAAAGCTGCATATGCGTTATCCATCCCAAAGTCAGTAAATATAATTTCTTCAAATTACAAAGCGGGTAATTAAATTCTCTAGAGAATATTGGTCTTTGAACAAAGTCACAAAACAGGCTTTGAAATGTAAACCTATTTCTCCTGTCCATTCAGCCATCAGCTTGCAGAGGTGCAGTAGGATGCACGGTCTGATATGGTCCAGAAAACTGGAAGTTGCGTTTTTGCCTCTGCTTTTGGAACAGGTTGTATCTTCATGCAACTGCTAGTGCTGGGGAGTGCCAAAAAGACAGTGTTTCAAAACATTAGAGGAAACAATCATGAAGTTCAAAAGCTTTGAAACAGGACCAGCATGAAGCTGTGTAAGATGAAACTTAGCTATTCCAAGTGTATTTTCTTCTGTTTGCATGACATTCATCTTGGAATATATTTACAAAGTAGTTAATTATGCTTCTCTGAACAGGTGTATTTTCCAACTTGCTATAAAACTATGTCCAAACACAGTCTGTGCAGTCAAAAATCACTCATTTCCTAGCGACCATCTAGAAAACATTACCAGTGAGGAAGCAAGGTTCAGCTCAGGTTCCCTCCCTATACTTTATATTCCCTCAGGATTCTCACTACAGGACTTCTCAGCCCAACCACATTTTTTGCTTCAAAGAGCAACACCCATTTCTTCCATAATAAGCCATCTGCTCAGCACGTTGGCAAAATCCGCGCAACAGCTTCCCAGCAGCACCAACACCTGCTAATAGGGGATGGTGTTTCAGGCAGATATGCCAGCCTGTCACAACTTCTTATCTCCTCTCTCTCTAATCTTCAGAGTACTCTCTGGGATTATCTCCTGGAAATCAAATGCCCAGCAAGATGGCTTGTTATTTTTTTATCTATCAGCAAACATGTGCTTGATTGAGTTCATTGCTGCTGTAAACATCTTTTATTATACAGATCAATGTGAATTTACAAGCTGTAGCAGTATATTGACCCAAGGTAGCATTTAATATTCAATAATTTTTTATAGTCCTCATCACTCCAAACATGCTCTGGGTGAAATTCAGCACTGATGTAAGCAGATACCATAACGCCAAGGGTATCCATAGACTACAGTCAATTACACTCAAGCTTAATGGGGCCCCTTTGGTTCAGGCATGTTTTTGAACAGCTTTAAGATGTGAGCCCTTCTATTTTTAACTACACAAAAATATCATTTCAGAGAGTCTTTGTCTGTTTAGTAATCAAAGCTTGGAAGTTCTTTTTCAAATAATCTCTTCAAGTTCCCATCTGTTGTCTGTCCCTGTTTAAGAAAAAGGGAGTTCCAGAACTTGAGCACTTTGGAGAGGCGGGTTTTTTTGTTGAACAGCCATCAAACCAGTAAGGAAAAAAAATTATTTCCACTATACGAAGGCTGTAAGATCAAGTGAGGCGTAAGTTGAAGGGACGTGGAAATTTATATCTGCTGGTCAACTAAGTTAATGTGGCCATCCAAGAAATAAAAACAGTTTTCATAAAGGCTGCCTATGGTAGTGCTGGCCTGCAGGCCCAAGTAGCAGGGTGCTAATAGTTGCTCCTTTGCAGTTGGAGAAAGGAATTAAACCGTTATTTAAGCAATATGGTCAGGAATCACTGAGAAGAAAAATGGGAATGACAAGAGATTCCTGCCCCAGCAAAGTTGCACTGTTTCTCATGTAGTTAATGTGTTCTTTCATAGTATAAAAGTTGTCAGCATCTGTTCAATCCACACCTTACCAGGCGTGACTGAAAATTATTTCATAGAGGTTTATTGACATGAGTCTGAAGCGATTGGTTCATTAGTTTAATTTATTGCAACGTGACAACTACTGTGTGTTATATTTTATTACTATCACCATAACCATTTTTAAGTAAGATAATTGGTATCTAGGTCATAAAGAAGCTCTAAATCTTTTGAAGATGTTGATTCAATTGCCAGAAAAGTACGCACTTATTTTCATTATTGGGGTCTCCTGGTGTGTTGTTAATTTAAATTTGGGCTGGGAGAAAAAAATTAAATCCTCCTGCATATAAATTGTTTAGATAGGTTAGTATACCTTTGTCAGCCAAAACTTTTATTCACTTGGCAATGGTGTACAAGAACTACTCTCACAACATTCCTATCGGGTAAATATTATGCACCTCTGTTAAGGAAATGGATACAGATTCAAATTTATTCCAGTGCTATTGGCTCAATGTCATGTCAGCAATGAATTTGTGCCTATCAGATAAGTACATTGTCAAAAGACACGCAAGAGATAATGATCTGAAATATGTACAAGGTTGAGAAAATCTATTTCCTGCGTTCATCTAATTTACTTTACACTTTGTACACTGCTTGGAGCATGACCTCTGGAGTCCCTGGCAGAGCAAAGTGCACAAGTCCTCCCAGACCCATCCGCGTGCTCTATAGATTAGATGTCATAGACTGTCATACAAAGTGTAACCGATTTAACATGTATTAACGTATAGCCTTGTGATGTTTCTTAATAGTTTAAAATATTTTTTTTCATACAATATCTTCTGAATTTGTGTCCTGCAGAGTATTCCTACAGCAGAGTTAACTTGCAAATCTGTTTCTGAAATCTTAGTTTTAGATACAAGTTGTTACATTAGATGAATGATGGAAACTTCATACTACAGAAATACAATATTTTTCATATTAAAAGGACTACTGAAGAGTTGATCTTTACTTAAACAGAATCAAACCATATGCAGAATATTAATCTGGAGTTTGGGTTTGATTGATATGCACCATTAAAGCACTGAAATATGTTAGTTCCTCACTCTTCCTACACACAAGTTTCTTCAGAAATCCTAGGTGATATGAGAACCTCTTCTTTTTTTATTTGGGCCTACCATTGTACCTCAACAGTTTCCAGCTGCATGGATAACAGTTTTGGGGTTGTTGGGGAAAGCATTTTTCTTTTCTACAACTGTAAATTAATTTTGCAACAGTGACAAACACTTTTTAGTGACAATGACAATAGTCTAGAATCCTCGACTATGCATGCTTTGTTTTTTTCACCTATCAAATAGAATACTTCTTTACAAAGGCACATTAGCTGTATCTGTACCATGTGGTACACTGATAAAATATTTCCATATTCACAGTCATTTCATTACTAGGTAGGTGCTTGAGAGAAGCCAACATAGCGAAATGACAATAGAATCATACTGCCTTCCTCAGGGCAGCGAGACAGAAAAATTTCATTAGCAGTAGAAAAACCCTCCTAGTACTAGAACTGCAAGATGCACTGGGCTGCAAAATGCAAAAGCACCTAAGTACATGTACTGAATTCTGGTCCATCAGGGCTGATTTGCTTACACAGAATCAGATGCTCAGGTACCTCTACACTAAAATTCAGTTTCCTGGAGTGCCTTTCAGCCTGGCGAGGTAGGCAGCGTGAAGTCAGCACACATCACTTCTCACCCACTCAAGCTGGGATGTCACAGCAGAGGACACAAGAGTGAGAGAAGTGGCAAGATATTTCTGTAGGGAGAAAATGGAAGTTACTGTAGTGGGGACAAAGACCAGCCACTTGCACTTATAGGAATACTTAAGCCTAGAATTATAGTAGCTTCTTTTGCAACACATAGTAAATCCTACCAAATCGGAGTTTGTGCCATACAGCAACAGATAACGCAGGCTCAGTATCTATCGAGATGGACAGCTCTGCACACAAGAAATACAGAACACAGGAAGGCACCAAAAAGAAGTTTTCACTGCATCTGGGCTACAGGCAGCAGTCAGTCTTCTGGACATTAAATGAACCTTTAAGAGGTCAGATTTATCTTACAAAGGCACAGCATGTCAGGGGGCTGCTTGCTAAGAGAACGTGAGCAAAGAGAGATCCCACAGCCAGAGTGGCCAGCCCCAGCACCCAAGCAATGTAAGCCAGACAGACCTGGAGATGTCAGACAGGCCCAACCAAGAGCACATATCCTAAGGCAGATCCATAGCGGTGAGGCAGGACTGACACCAAGATGGGAAGCCATCCCATAGGTGGGGGTAAGGGCCAAGAGGGGCTGGGGCCAGTCTGTGAGTACGCAGAAGATCAGCACTCCTCCAGTGTAGCTCCAACAAGAACTGGAGGTGCCAGGCTGAACTTAAATAGAGCTGGTGAGTGTGGGGGAGGCTCCAGGGGAGACTCCAGGTGAGGCTGCTCAGGGCCATTAAGGCTTATTAGTGCCCTCAGTGCCCTGATACAACAGGATTCAGAGGAACTTGGAATTTAAGCATCTTTCCTTTGAAATTCTGTAGTACAGATTATAAGATTTTTTTCTTTGTGTTATCTTTCACGATGAACTTTTTTACTGCATATCTCATATGAACTTAATCAATATTTGTCTGGATAGGAGAGTAAGATTTAATTCAGACTGTGGAAGGAACTTCCCTGTTCAGCAATAGAGTTTTATTTACCTCACCCTGTGAATCAAATCTTGCTTTCTATTTACAACAGGAATTTCTGGTTCTAGAAAAGATAAACAATGTAGGGGTTAACTTGGGGGAGAGCTAAGAATACCCCAATGTAGGTAATATTTTCTACAGGCTGAATAATGTCTATTCACTCTTGTCCTATTATTTTTAGAGATTGAAAATTTGCCCTTATTGTGTAACATTCACCAACAGGAATTATTAATGGAGATTATAAAATAAACTGAAATGTGTGGAGTAAGGACTCGTGGAATAGCACACTGTGAAATGATCTCCCTGCCCAATGTAGATTTCCAATGTAAAAAATAGCTCATGTCTTGAAAGCTGTTTTATCCCTCTTCAAGGTAACGAGTAGGATGCAAGCATAGAAAGGATAGCCTGATAATTACCTTAATTTGTTTAAAGCACCGTGCTTCCATTTAAAAATAAAACAGTTTTTCAGCTGAAAACCCAGAGCAGACAGTAGCAGGTTCTGGGTTTGCTGCTCTCCAAGTCCCATCCCACCCCAATGTTGGACTAAAAGTCTATTGCAACAAAGCTGGTAGAAGAGAAATGACTCAGTACAACCTCACATTTTATAAAAAGTGCACCGGAATCAGCAGGTCCATGAAAATTTGATGAGATTTTACCCTTCAAAGTTCCATCCACAGTTATACAAGATTTACATTCACATTCAATTTAATTTTTCTCCATTTTTCACCGGTTTTGACTCAGTTATATAGTCTGGTTACTTTGCTCTCACTTGAAAGACTATATAAGACTTAAGATTACATGAATTCCAATTATATAAACAAGAATTGCTTTAAATTCCTTTTTCTCTCTCAGAAAAATGAATGGAAGAGTGACATTCACAGGATTCAAACAAAAGTTCCAAATAACCTAATATTCATTTGAGATTCACTTAGTCTAATAAACTTAACTCCTTCAGACTTTTTTCATCATTTAGTCACAAAAACGCAGGTTTTATACATGAAATGGCATGACATGGAGCCATGAGTTTTTCCTAGCTAAAGTTTCAGAGTTGTGTTTTTATACGGAGTACAAGTTAGAGAGCTACAGTGATAACAAGAACTAAATGGAGATCTTAATTTTGAATATTACAGACATAAAATGGAGCTCAAAGTTAACTTGTTGTTCATGTATGACCATGTCACCTGTCTATATATCCCCCACAGACAGCAATTATTTTATAGACAGCAATGAAAGGGAGGGATATATAGGAAGAATATCACATTTTAAATCCAGAAAAGTAGTAGTGTAATAACATACATAGCAGTAATAGTATATACTTTTCTGAAGCAACTCATTGTAATGAAACTCTGGTAGGAGAGGAGACAAACTAGATAAACTTTTAATCTCATTTCTAAAACATTATCTGAAAAGAAATTTGAGTTCTGAAATATCAGCGACACGGAACAGCCAGATTGTTGGGTTTTTTAATTCTTCAGAATTCTGTATTAAAATGAACCTGCTGTTCCATAATCAGTAAGAAAAAGCTTTGAAATATTTATCAGCTAGCTAATATTTAACCCCTCCATTTATCATGACTAATTGGCAACTCGTATCGCAAAGGGTAACATTTTCACCCTTAATTGAATTTCCCCAGTGTTTTTAATTAGCTTTCTAATAGGCTTTTCACCTTTCTAAAGCTATCGCCTCAAAAGGCACAATAAAAACACACTATCAAAATAAAATTATAAGCAGAGTTGTCTGCTTTTGTATAGTCAGTCTTCTTTCTCATATTCTTCTTTCATTATATGTAAATATTTAATCAGTAAATATTTATGTCACAACAGACATCAATATAGAAAACAAGAAAAAAAGCTGCTGCCAGAAAACATGTTTATTTTTGCCATATATCACAAATTAAAACAGGCCATAAAAACGTGAAGGATTCCAAAGGAAATGTGCAAAAGAAGTCTCTGCAAAAGCATATGGCTCCTCGTACAGGTACGGATACACAGTTCCTGTCCCTTCCAAACAGACCTAGTTCTTCCCCAGCTTTTTGAAGACTGCACGTTGTTCCACTGGTGTGTCAACCAGATAAACCAGAGGGATTTAAAGGGGCCTGTCCTGTCTGTGCTATACTCTCCAAAATCAGGAAAAGGAAAGGGACTTTGCCGAGCGCCCTGCCTGGGGAGGAACGCACAGCCTGGGGTAGGAGGATCCTTCAAATTCTTCACACCTTCGTGTTGTAGCAAAGAAACAAAAGACTGCTACAATTATACTTCACATAGACGTGATCATTTTTTGTTTTGGTTCAGACTATGGATTGTAATGTTTGTGAATATAATAGATAATATTAACATAATTTACATTTCCTTATGATCTCATGGGATTTTTATGCCCAAGAAGTGACAGTGACACCATTATTGAGTGATTATCATTTATTATTTCAATTACGGTAGAAAACAGAGACCCCATTCAAAATTAGGACCCTATCATGATGCAGCTGTCCAAACATATATTAAAAGACTGTGTCCAGACCAGAGGTCTGCAAATTATTCGACACAGGGCTGTCAGGGAGTGAACAGAGAGCTCCGCACACGGAGCAGACACACAGGCAGCGATGAACCTGGGCCGTGCGTGCATTGCCAAGATTGTAACAAAATCACAGGTTCTCCTCGTCGTAAGCAGCACTTTTTCTCTCCTAATGAAATAGGGTACCTCCCCTACTATTTTCTGTCTTATGTCTTAAGACCATATTGCATGTTTTCCTGTTGGATGCGGCAAGTTCTACAATTTCTCTTCCATAATGACTCTATCTGTTTTCCTTTCTCTGCACATGTATATGCTCCAATTCTTCTGGCTTTGTTTTCCTCTCCCTTTCCCATTTTCAAACCCTCTTCTCTTCTGTCCTGCACTATTTCATTCCTTTCCGAGTTACCATGCTCTCCTCTCTGTGGCAGGGCGAAGCTGTCCTCCCCGAGGGGTTCTGCTGCTCACCCCATACCTCCTCCAGCCTTTCTCCTCTCTCCTCCCTTGAAATCCCAGCTGCCACGGGACCGCCGTTCTCCAACACCACTGAAACCTTCAGAAGCCTCTGACTTCATCTGTCTGCCTCACCCTGAGACATATGGCACTGCATAAATGATAAGTATTGGCATTGATTGTATTACTAATATTTGCATGTGAAAGGATCATTTTACAAAACACTTAGTTGCCCCTTCAAACAGGTAGCAGATAGGAAGGGAATATCCATCCCCTGTCCTCCACCGGGAAACTCCTTTTAACCAAAGGAGAACAATGTAACCTGCATTTATCATTCCTAAGAAATTATAGGAATAAATTATTTACCCAGGAGAACCATTTCTAACATGTCTTTTGGGCCCATTTACTAACCATCCTATGCTAACCTTGAGGGGATGGATATGGCTAATTATACTCTTGTCTCTGCAATAAATTGATGGAATGTTTTGGCAAAAATGAAAAAGAGCAAGTAAGCAAAGTATTTTCTTTAAGATAGTTGATGAGACTTAACAGCTGCAAACACAGGAAACCACCCCGGGCCCCGCGTTGCGGATAACATCCTGATGTCACTGATGGCAAAACTTTGACTGAGTATGAAGAAAGCAGGATTTCATTCAAAACTTCAGAAAAATACTTTTCTCCTCAGCAATGGCTTTTATGGCCTCTGCCTCTGCGTGTGCGTCCTCACAGAATTAGAAATCTCAGCTGTGGTTTGTCTTTTCAGTAATGACCAGGTAGGGCCCCAGCTGATTTAGACGTGCCTGCGTCTTTATGTTTGGCCCTATTAATGAAAAGAAGATCTAATGTCCCAATTATCTGGGTGAAGCAAGGGATGCTAAACACCTCCAAAGTGTGCTGCTGAATTTTATTAGCTTTGTGAACTCTTTTTTTTTTTTATTTTAGCAATATAAAGAAGTAAAACCAGGGGGAACAAAAGAAAATTATGTTTAACTCAGAAGATAATTTTTATTGTGATAAAGTAGACAGAAAGGAATATTTCTGAGGAGAGATATCAAAGGACAAAAAAAGCAGCTGTCTCAAGTGATCGACACATAAAATCCATCACCTCTGAGTTAAAATGTTGCACCTGGACATAACAT
>VZTV01098141.1:1312-13142 GCA_013400875.1 Anhinga rufa
ATACTATATTCTCTCACCACTCGTGTTTAATCCTTCTCTACTCTGGCTTTCTGCTCTCAATGTATTTTCAAGCCTTCTATTTCCTCCTCTGCATGAACCACTGCTATCAACCTATACTCTGAAAAATAACTTCCTGCTCTATACTTATTTTAAAACAACGCCTACGTCAAGGTTCAGATCTCTGGCAGTTGAAACATTGATTTCTACTTCATAAAACAGAAAGAGGCATGTTCAATTATAGCTAACTCATATGTTGTTTATACACAGTCATCATTTTAACTTATACAGTGATAAAGTTCAGGATAAAAGACAGTATTGCTTCAATACTGAGTTTAACTACCACGATAGGCTATCTGCCTAAAGATAAAGAGCAAGCAGCAATTGAATTAATATAGATCTACTGAAGAACTTGAATGCTTTGGAACTATGAGACTGTGATCCTACACTTTTTCTGTTTTCATCCTATCTGAGGTCCTAATTTAGCATACAAAAGTCCTTGGTAATTTCACTGGTTACTGAACACAGTTCAAAGTATTGAAAGCTTTATTTTCTCAACCTGAAATGACATGCAAGGAATATAGGGAATAGAGTCATTCAAAAATCTAGTCTGTTAGGATCAGTGAAACAGAATAAAAATACTAACTTAAAAAAAAACCCAAACAACAAACCCAAACCTCTGCCAATTAACACCCCAGGGTTTCCAGTACTCCATTACTGCTATCTGTGAATCATATCACAGCACTGGGCAATTCATTGTATTCAACATATGGATTTCAATTAAAAGTTACCAACAAGTCCAAATTAGGAGTCCTTTTAAGCACAAAGCCAGAGCCTGTATTTTAAATACTACCATTCTTCTTTCACAGAAGCTTGATAACAGCAAGGCCACAAGGCTTGTTTCAACTTGATAAGTCAACGTGGCTGACAGGAGGAGTATGATCTGGGCTGCAAGGCATCGTCAGAGCTTAAAATAATATACTCACTGTGAATAAAATATATGTTCACAAGTGGTCTACATGGAGAAGTAGTCAGAAAAAAAACATAGCAGAGGTAAACCTTAGTGTAATCTGAAGATTAAAACCACCACCCCCCCAAAAAACCCATCAACTCTGATAAGCCAGCACTCCATGGATAGTTCACCATTCTGAGGTAACACCTCAGAAACCCCAGCAGTCCCCATCCTAGTTTTTTTGTTAGGAAGTAAAAAAATATAATTAAAAAATAAATTACAAAATGCATGTTCAAATTCTTCTTCAAAAGATGGTTCCATTAAGATAAAAAAACCCTGCAATTTAGTTTTGTAGTAGTTTAAGAAGTGTATTCTGTTCTTATAATTGGGATAACTGAGCTTAACAGAAGGTTCGTGTAGCTTATATCAAAATTTAAAAATCCAGTAGTAGTATTAAAGAGGAAGTCAGCATTTATTACAAACAGGCAACAGAAATATGAGCCCCCAATATGATCAGAACTCAAAAGACTGTGGGACTGTAACAAACATTAGCTTTTTAATTAGCCACATTTTATCTCCGTGGTATACATTTAATGCCTAATCATGTAAGTGCTTCATCTCTCTGGAGGCCTGAGCATGAAGTCTAGGTTTCCTCAAGCACCCGAGTGACTAAAAGTCTTGGACATAAACAAGAATTCCTACTTATCATTTGCTTATTTCCTTTTATGAGTGGGAGAGAAGAGGAAAATTGCCTTGCACTACCAGACTTTCTCACCTTCCTCTCACTCTGCCACTATTTTTCCTTAAACATGCTCCTGAAGAAACAAACGAAGATGGGGGTTTTGGTTTTGTTTTTTTTTTTTTTATTATACAGAAATAATAAAAACTGAAAAAGAATAATTTTATATAGGGTTCTTCAGAGCTTCTAGCACTGTCAAGATTAGATTGAGACCAGTTACATTCCTTTACTTCTGGAAATCTTGTTCAGTGGACAAACGACTCCAGAGATCATCCTCACCCCTCTGCTAACCAGTAGCAATTGCATTGTTTTGACTCCATTGCTGAAGTTTGCTGCCAGAATGAAACAGCCACTCCCTCCACAACAATGCCATTGCTTTTAGACTGTTTATTGAACTCTGATCTGATTTTTGCCAGTGCAGTGTTCACACTTCCGGTTTCTGGAAAGCACTGTGCCTATTAAGAAAGCTTACAGGAAGAAACAAACTTCAAAGCCACATGTTTGCAATTATGGAGCTAGGACTAGGAGGTTTCTTTTTCCTTCCTACACAGAACAGTAGTGGGTGTTGCAGAGTAAACCAACCTATATTAATCCTGGAACTCAAGTACGAGTCTGCTAGAAATGTTCTTAACTCATCTTTTTGCAAATACAGTTTTATCTATTTATGAGAAACAGTAGCAGCATACAGATTGAAGCATGCTTAAAAGATGCAGTTTGATCATATAGAGCATCAACAGCAGACATTTTAGAAGATAACGTCCTTCTCTCTAGACTCACAGAAGTACACAAGGACAGTGATATAACTTTTAGTGAGGAGATAAGTTAATTAGATGCAAGATTTAGGAGTATACAAATAAGGAAAGAATAGGAAATGCCTAAAGAAACTGTTACATAATACACGTGTGTTATTCTTAAATAGCCAAACTCTTTATCTTACTTAACATCTGGAGTAGATTGCTACGAGACTCCATTTTGTGTTTGGCATCAAATTCCTTCAGGACTGCACAGCACGAGAACAGTCTATCCAGTAAATAAAGACTGACCAAGATTTTCAGTAACTCAAAGCTTCAGTTAAATTAAGCATTCTTCCCCACCAAAAATCTACCTCCCTTAAAACAAAAAACCGACCCCATGCAGAAAGTTATTACTATTTGTCCCACTGTAACTTACAAACACAGATTATTAAATTGATTTAGAAATCCTTATCACAAGCTAGTGTCTGGAAGACGGAAGTTAGTCATACACTTAAATGGTGCATTAACATGTCTAAACAACCTGGCATACCCTAGGCCATTTAATTTTTTTTAAAGTTTGTCAGCAGAAAGATACATGTAATTTTCACTGTCCAAATTGTACTTTGCCTTCAGAAGGTATGAATTACAGTTGAAAGCTGATTTAAAGCATTAGGCAAGACCATCTAAGACTCCATGGTAAGACCTTATTTCAGATCAAACAGCCAACACTTGTCAGACTTAAGAGAGTTACCACCTTTTTGCACCTGACATCTGGGAATACCTGGATAAAAATTTTCCATGTGTAGCTTAAGAAAGTGTTGGATACAGTTTATAGAAAAACGCAGCTATGAAGTACTTCGTGTGCACCCTGCTACCCTGAACGCAACTGTATTTTTCCCCTCTAGCAGCTCGAATGCACTGCAGTCACATGAGGTCAAAGGAACACTTTGCCTCAGACACCTCTGAAGCCATCAGCCTCATCAACGGCCGGCATACTTTTCACCGTCCATAAGCACTATGGAAATTTGCACAGATTCAGAAAGGAGGAAGAGGCGCTGCATCCAGGCAACAACATGAAACAGAAGCATAGAAAGAGAGTTAGAAGCTGGAAGTACTATCGGTCTGTGGCCAGGGAATGCACATCCCTGCCCACCACCACCAGCGAGTTCCTGTGTTTTTAGATACTCCTGTGAACAGGAAACAAAAGTGGGGAAGGCTGTAAGGCTTGTTGCATTTGTTTCATCACAAGGGTGAGAGTCTCCTTACTGTTAACAATGCATGCTCTTACTTGAGGTACCAGAAGCATATTCTTGATCTCCTTCCACAGGCACATGGTAAAACTTCCAAGTTTTGCAGGTTTCCAGAACAAGTCCAACATTCAATACTGCATTGGACCTTACTATTCTATTTTACATTAACTAATAGTAGAACTTAATCAACACCAAGACATTTTTCCAATTTATTTTTGTAAGATATATCCCTTTCCTAGAGCTTTGTTACACTTCCCCCTCCTACCTTTTTCTTCCATTCCTTTCTCCTGACATTTATTGTTTGCCTGTGCAGTTTTTATTGTCAACGGAAGGACCGAGATTAAAAAAATAAAAGGATCTCCCCATACTCGCTGAATATAAGCCATAAACTCTCCAAACTTAAATCCCTATGCCTGCAGAAGCAGTTTCAGTGCATGGCTCCTTCACGTCAAGGCATAAAAATTCAGCATTCTCTATTTTTGCAGCCTGGGAAAGAGTGAAGGAGAATACAGGCTTTGGTTACAGCTTCAGGACAACAGAAAAGCTATGATGCAATGTTTTTAAACTGTCCTCACATTTTTTATTGCCAGTAAGGGTAAGGAAGATACGGAAATTACTTCAATAAAGCAAAACTCAGTTCCCCTTTAAGGGAACTAAAGGAAGTTAAGGCTCCAGGCCTTAACTTGCCGATACTGTTTTCACATTTCTACTTTACTCTAGTTCAAAACTACTTTTATGTTTCAGCTTCACCACCACAGCTCTCTCTCAGACAAAAAGCACTGACCAGTCAGAAAACAAGAGGTGTTTTGGGAACTAAACCTGTTTCTATCGCTCCTTATCCGCTGCATTGAGAACACCGAGTGCCGAATAGCTACGAACTTCCCCAGTCTCCTCAGCAAGCAGAGGCCACCTTCATGGTGAGGACCCCCGCCTTCCTTCCAGGGGTTACACACTACTCGGGGGAACTACGTCCCATCATCCTATAGCTCAACACACCCCAAGACTACGTCCCATCATCCTATAGCTCAACACACCCCAAGACTACGTCCCATCATCCTATAGCTCAACACACCCCAAGTCCAGCCTCCCTGACACATTAGCGTCTCCTCTGTCACCCAGAGCACCTTCAGCATGTTTGAAGCATACCAAAGACCCCGCACCTCCACCCAAGGGGAAGGGACGGGAATAGTAACAGAACCCCTCGGAGACACAGGTTAAAACGCCCTGGACTTAATTTTTCCAACCACAGCAGGGGAGGCCGCCAAGGGCCAACCGGGTGTGCCAAGCCCGACACGGAGCCCGGGAAGGAGGAGGGGCGCGAACCACACCGGGCGCTCCAGGGCAGCCCGGCTGGCGGCTCCCGCGGGANCCGCCCCCTCCGCTGCCCCCCGCGCCAGGCTCTCACCATGTACCAGGTGCCCAGGATGATGGTGCCGGTCCGCACATGGCAGCAGCCGCAACAGCGCGTACTGTAGAAGCGGTCCCGGCTCCGCTTGAACGTCATGGCGGCGGCAGCGGCAACAGCAGCGACCTCCCGCCCGCAGGCCCGCCGCTCACCCTCTCCACCCGCCTCGCCTCCGGCTGAGGGCCGTAAAACCCCGGCGCGCGCGTCACCGCCTCTCTGGCCAATCATGCACCGACAGTGGGGTGCGCGGGGAGGCGCCCGCGGGAGGGCGTACGCGTTGCCGCGGCAACGGGCGATTGGCGGCGCCGCGGACCAATGGCAGCGCCGCTTGGTGTAACGCCCTGTCGTTCACCTGCGGCGCGAGGGAGGCGGGGCGGGGCTCACCTGAGGGGCGGCTCGGTGCCCTCGGCCCGCCATGTCGGGGCGCAGCCCCTGGGGGCCGGCAGCCTTCCGCACGGCGGCTCCCGGAGGGGCGGGCCCCGGGCCGCGCTCGGCTGGCCTCTGGGGCACGCTGGGTCCTTCCTCCAGAGTGTCAGTGGGGCACGGCCAGGGCGCAGGGGTGGTGCTCGATCTCCAGGCAGGCGTCCAGAACCTTACGGGGCCAGCGACAGCCCTTTCTTCCAAGAACTGGAGTAGGCGTTTCCTTAGCAGGGCCCGAAGCGGCCTGCTTGGAGACACTACCAGCACCCCACGGCTTTCACCGAAATTCAGTCTGTACTGTAGAGGGTTTAATTCGCTTAAACCCTTTTGCTGTTCTTTTGCATTAATTCATTGGATTAAATTATTAATATTGTGTGTTATGTGCTACGAGGATATGTGGTAAAAGAGTAAACAGAAGAGGTGAGTTTTAGTCCACGATAATGCTTTACTTTCTTGTGAGGCAAAGTCCCTGTTTGTAAGTGGATAATAATAATACTTCATTAATCCCACTGAAAATTGCAGGTGCTGCCAGACACATGTATTAATGAGAAATAACATGTATAAATCTAAGTGCTCCCTTCCTATATGTATGTGGTAAGAGGTTGCTCCACCACTTAGACGCAAGATCTGTTTCTAGTACTGAGTGGGACATATAAACTTCCTTTGACCCAAGGACAGCCGGTGGCTTTTGCAGACCCGAGCTGTTGATACAGCTATGCACAGAGTTTATTTTAACCCTGGTGCAGCTGCAAGTATTTTCTTCTTAGCCTTATACAAACAATTTGGGACTCTCATAGAACCATAAATATTTGCTGTGCGTAAGAGGTATATCATATGCCAGTATTAATACTGAGTTTTTTCACTGTGAACAATAAGAAGGTAATGAAAGTGACTGTGCTCATCCATGTGATATATTCCATATCCTACAATTAACACATTTTATTGTATTAGCGATTTAGCCTATTTTTAAACATGAGCTGTTGCCGAGTTGTTTGAAATTATTTACTTAAAGGCTTTAAAACGGAACTTTTTATTTTAAATCCCTTGTGTTCCGTAATTGGTGTTTTCCTTCCTTAGGGCATATTTCATTTTTGAATAAACATGTTGTAAGTGCTGCTGAGACTGCTCTAATGATCCTATTATAAACTATTGTTTGTTTCTTTAGTGCTCCTAATGTTCTCAGCCCTGTGCACAGATGCTTAATTATCAACACTCTGATTCAATGTAGCAAAAATGGACTAATTTTAATTAATATAGATGCATGCATGTAAATAAATAGAAAAGGAATGTGCATTTCGTTGTAATCAGTTGTTTAAAAAAATCCGTTTTCTCAACAGATGGCACGTTGGGAAGCCTAACATCACTGTTTCTGCAGCATGCATGCCCGAATTGATTATATTGTTCCAGAGAGGCTCTCCCTCCTGTTGGTCTGTCCCTGTGTCAAAAGAGGAATTCACAGGACTAGAGTGAGTGACAAGAGAAAGCAGGAGCCTCTTGCTTGAGTTAGGACATCCACTTGGAAACACCTAGATTCGATTCAAATGGTTTGTGAGGGCAAGTGTTCCAGCTAAGATCTTGTGGCTGGACACTTTGCCTTCCCTAGTATCACTGGCAGCTTGCATGTCAGGCTCAGATCTTCAGGGCTATTTTCATGAGATGAAAGAAATCTTAATTAATGTGTTCATATCTTTGTCAGCCAGGCTCAGAATAAAAACTGATGTGAATCCCTTGAGCTTCACTGCTTGTTATACCCTGCAGACAACAAAGATACTGGGAAGAATAATGTGAAGGTCATTTAACATCACAAAGCAGCTTTCCACAGCAGGATAGACTGATGTGTAACTATTGACTGGGCATAAAAAAACCTCTCCACTCTCTCCTCCCCTCAAAGAAAAAAAAAATTCAAAGAGTATTTTGAGAATTATTGCATTGTTTCCTGTGCTTGGGGGAAGAGAGGATAGGTTAATGATTTTAGTCCTACCCTTGTGAAAGATTGCAGTTCTTCCTTGGCACAAGCAGCCCAGATGACCTCAGGCAAGACTCTTCATTCTCTCTGAGCCTTAACTCTCTCCTTTTTGCTTGTTCAGAGAGGATTTGTGAGGCTAAATATATGAAAAATTCTGAAGGGCTCAGTTTACAGTCGTGGCAGCCAGAGCAAAATCTCACAGAGACAGAGAGTACTGGTGATAAACTATTCTTTCCAAATAGCAAAAAGACCTTGACACTGTGGGAGCAAATCAACCATTTCCACAACAGTAAGAGCAGAAAGCCCCACATATATCTGCAAGTCATAAGCAGCTGCAAAAGAATGATTCAGATTCCTCTAGCAGCATGACGCTTAACTCCTTCCCTCTCAGCAGGTAGGGAGGGAAGGAGTTTTGGTATCATGGTGTTCCTCATTAGCCAAACTAGTTATGGCTTTCAAAATCTACGTCTAGACAGGAGATTTGAACTTCTCTCTTGAGAGGGCATGGCAATGTTTTACCAAACACAAATTATTATTTTTGAATAATCATATATGAAAATAACATAAAAACAGATGTGACAGCAGAACAGCTAGGATCGTGTAAATGAGAGGCCAGGTTGCATTCTCCTTCAGCTTCCTCAAAAGAGTAAGTTCAACACCTGCAAGATGTCAAAACAATACAGCACTAAGACTGTTTTATGCTGATCTTTGTAATTCCACAGTCTCTCCCTTTTGTTCCATTCTTCAGTCAATCCTTGGCTAAAAGATGTTGGTTTAGACTTAACGCTGCGATCATTTCTTCTCTTCTGCATGCACTGAGCTGTTGCCATGGTGCTTATGAACGATGAGGTGCTATTCCGCTTCAGCATTTGCTCTGTGTCCATCTGTGAGGGGAAACCGACAGACCATGAGCTGATAATTGTACGTAGCCTCCCCAGGAACAGTTCTATCACTTTATAATGAGAATATTGTCCTTTTTGGGGTAGAGGAAACTGAGGCACGGTGAGATGAACTGACTTGACCAACACCACAAAGGCTCATGAGAGCCATAGGAACGTCAAACAAGTCTCCTGTCTAGTGGTTTCTTTGCCAGGGAGTAAAAGGTGCAGCACAGGACATGTTGGAGCTCTTCCATCCCAAATGGAAGGCACTTGACTCTAAAGGCAGTAACAAGCTACTTCTGTAATTTTTTCTGTATAACTTTATGTCTAAGTCTGCTACTCTACACTATAAAATAAAAGAGGAAAGGTGACTTTGCTTCTCAGACTTGATTATTTTCCACATTGAGCAACCATTTTAAAATTAAAAACAATAAAACAAGGTTTTTCAACATCCCAGAGAAACTAATGTCTTTACACAGATACTGCATTTAACAGATACAGATACTGTATATAACACCAGATCCCTTCAACAGAATTTAGAAAAAACAATAGAACTGGTGCAGAAGATGTGAAAAATAACCTGGGCTGAGAGCATGGATTGGCTTTTTGCTTCCTTAAAATACATAAGAAAGTACTAGAGTAAAAGCAAATCATTAACATATCAATGAGGGGAAAAAAACCCTAAAATAAATTAGTCAGAAGGGAAACTTTCCTATTGGTGACTCACACGGTGAAATCCTTAAGTCAGCATTAGCAAATTTTACCAGCCTTTTTCTCCAAGATGGATTCTGCTAGAAGAAAACAAGCTAATCCAGAGATTCAGTGTTCTTGTAAAAGAGATAAGAAAGCAATAAGAATGTATCACAATGAGTTTTGTAGTTATTGGATTTTACTTTTGTTTATTGAATTAATCAACGTCACTTTGAGGGTCCTAATGTAATGTTCCAAGCTTCTGTACTTTTTGTTCTAGTTGATTGCTGTTAACAATATGAATTATCTTTTACCAACAAGAGTCAATTTAACTCAGTTCCAGACTTTTTAACTTGTAACAGATGGATCAGACAGTCAGGGTTAGAAAATCAGCTAAAATATGACAACATGATGTAAAACTTTTATTAGCACAAGACTCTATTTCTGGGTTACTGCTGAGGTTTTGCTCAGGTTTTCTGAGGTATGAGGTTTCTTCTTTTTATGTCTAAAAATAACATACAGCATTTTCCTCCATCTAAAATGGTACTTGCAAGTTCAGATATTTCATTACTTTCACATGACTAAAAGTGAGTGCTGGAAACGGGAAATGTCCTGTACTTACTGGCAGTCTCCCCCTTCCAGCCCTCAGCCCAGACTTGCCTCTCCATGAATCTTGGCAGGGTGAAACAGGAGGAGCCCAAGGAGTCGAACACTACCTGCTCAGGGAAGTAGGAAGAGTTACTTTCTGGTAACATTTCTTTACACATTGGCTCTTTGCAGGTTTGCAGCCTGGGATGTCCACAGAGATTTCCAGGAGGAACACAGTGGCAGGCAGCTGATGCTGCCAAAAGTGCTTGATTAACTGATTTATCGTGTGTCTTTGTAACTCAAGAGTACTCAGAACCACCACCAAAGGAAAATAGTACAAGGGTACAGAAATCAAAGTTTGGCATAAACTAAGGTTTACCAAGTTTCCAGTAGTCTCTTGATGGGATGGTACAAGGGTCAGTTATTGTTACAGTGGCTTTTTCCCAAGAAGGCACAGGGAGGTTGTTTCTGAGCCCGATGCACCACAGTGTCCTTTCAGTATGGGAGGACGCTTCCCTTGCGGATGAGAACCGCTTCAAGGCTGAATGTCAGGGATAGCACATACTGGAAAGCTCAATTTCCCTTGAAAAGACCCCTGGGGCTGGTTCAGTACGGTCACAGAAGGACAAGATTTCCTGTATGTGATCTTTGTAGCCCATGACTTGAAAACCCTCTCTCCTCACAAGGAGCCCACTACCCTTAGAGCATTTTCACTATCATGGAGCAGGCCTGTGTTGCTAGCATAATAAATAAATAATTTTCTGCCAAGCAATTATCATGTCTACCTGATACTCGGCTCATGCAGATATGTCAGCTGTGCCACTGATCTGCAGATTGGGTGGAACCCTGATAATTATAGACAATTACAATGATCAATTACAGATAATTATAGAACAGCAGGCCAAATTCCTCTCTGCAGTTGCCCCACTTAACCCTGACGGTGTTACGCCATGGTTTGAGTGTGAAGTAAAGCTTCAGCCTCTGCATACCGCAGTCTGCTTGTGAGTAAACACAGCTTTGTAGGTCAGGAGTTCATCAATTACAGCATCAACCACATCTTAATGCCCAAGATACTCACAGACCCATTGCTTACGGATATGGCCTTATTATTAGGGATATAGCCAATCTTCCACCTTCAGAAGCCTTCCCACAAGAAAGAGCATCATTACAAAAATAGAGCAGACTGAGTTGGAGAGAAAGTTGAAACTTTAAGCAGTGTATTTCATCATCTGCAGCTACTGCTGTAACAATTGCTTGCTCCTAACCAGATCATAGATGCTTTCACAGCCACACTTCATCCCACCTCCCATGCTGCGGCTGTACCAGAGGCTTGATTTCCAGCCACTGGGCCATCTGCAGGCACAGGGAGAGCTTTTGGCTGTTCCCAAGGCATGTGCCACTCAAGCAACTAAAATTGCTTAGGGAAAAGGCAGGGGGATGCAGGTGGATCTGGCCCATGAACTGGCAATTAGGCTACACTGGGTTGATGAATGACCAAAGAGAGGCTACTCTAGATTCACCCTTCTAAGGGGTAAGTTATACAGAGAATAAAAACATTCAGCTATAGCACAAGCAATGCTACAACCTGTTGGAGAGATGTTGAATCTCCCATCTGAGGACTTATGCTTACTCTCCAGCTAGTAAAGATCAGGGACTAGGAGAACGAGCATATCAAGCACATCCTTTTAACACTCCTGGTGTCAGAAGCAACATAGCAGGCTGATGATTTGCACAGAATGGTTAATTCTCACAGAAGAGAAGGGCAGACGTCTTAAAAGCATAGAAACCAGGGATTAGCCTGAACGTGCAGTCATGAAAGGAAGGGGAATTTCATAAGGGGCTCAAAGGTCTGCTTTTTCAAAGGTGCTGGCCATCTGTAAAGACCATTTGTTAAGCTGAGCGATGGTTTTTCAGTCTCTGAGGACTAGAAAGTCAAAGAATGGAAGTTTACAGCAGCTGCTCTGTGCTTTGTGTTTTGGTTTGGTTGGTTTTTTAAACTCAGCCCATTCACTGAGGAACCAGACCCTCCGCACACTTTCCCATCCCTGGGAGCCTGTAGAGCAGCAGTGCTGGGGGATGCGGTGCAGAAAGGCTCCCAGCCCCACCACAGCCATACCAACCAAACTACTCGCAGCAGTTGTACTGATGAAGCAGATGAATCACACAAGCAGTACATCGCCACCAAACTTGCCCTGAAGAGAGCTTTGC
>VZTV01098141.1:13166-25884 GCA_013400875.1 Anhinga rufa
CTAACATTAACAGCATTTAGTTGTACGAGTGTATTTTCTTTGCCTACATCAGAATGTGGTATTAAATACAGTGCTGCTATAAACTACTGAGCCCATCTGTATTACAGCGATGACTTCCCACCTGTGAAAGTGGAGCCAGAAGAAAAATACAGCTCTCCTGATACTGCTGATGTCAGTAAGAGCGGTACTGATGAATTTGACAGAAAAAACAGGTAATATAATTTGCTGCTGCTTGCCATCAGCACCGCAGTCAACTTGTCAGTGTTTCAGGTCTTGATTGTTCTTTTAGCCCAACAACAGAAGAATGTCACAAGGATTTCCTAAACGTAAAAGGATGGATTTCCTTTCTGATGAAGGAAATCTCTTAAAATCATTTACGGTACCTCAAAAAAACATGAAAATTAAATAGTTTTAGCCAAAACCACATGCTCTTACTCACACACATAGAAACTAATTAAATAAAACTGCTCATGAGTGCTGGGCTTTGGTCAAAAGTTTTGATTTTTTATTATAAAAACTATGAACATTTGAAATACTGTAACATGTTGAAATAAAACATAATTACACAGACATCAAAAGGTTTGCAAGCAGATATAGAGAAGAAAGCAGAAGAAATCTGGAGTTCTACCAAGCTTGTGAGGCCCTCTATCTCTTTCATTCTTCTGTTTGGTTTTTTTTTTTTTTTATGACAGAGGTTATTTTCAATGCTAAACAAAGACCTTGGGCAACATCCTGGCCCCAATGAGGTCAATGAATGTTTTCCACTACCTTCAGAGATAGCAGAACTTTACTCATTACCCACATACTCATTAACACATCTTCTAAATCCTTGAACTTGCTGTACTTGTTTCTCCAGTGAGGCCATCTATTTTCTTGTTATGCAGCTGCTCCAAACCAGTTACTTTCTAGATAAAAGCCCTTTGGTCTATTCAGTCCATTCATAAACTGCCTATATTTCCCCTACCCTGAGACACAAACACCAAGACGTGCAGAATCTAGACAGTGGGCTGCTAAGTGGCATCAGTTAAGATTACCCCTCACCTGTCTACCTGAAACAATCCTGCTGTGCTAAATTTCAGGGCACACTGTACAGCTACCTACCCCAAAAATCACAGCACAGGACAACCGCCTTTTAACATATAGTAGCTGAACTCCAAACACAAATACATTGCTGCAATTAATTGCTTCTCTGAAGGATACAGCTGCTTTGATGGCTATGCAACAGGTGAAGGCTATCAGGTAAAAGTGTTGAGCTGCAGGTAAAGCTCGGACAAGCCAGCATCAGGGACCAGGTGGCTGCAATGGCAGTAGCACAGAGCACTCCTCTGGCTCAGTGATGCAAACAGGAGTGCTGCTGTAGGGGTGTAAAGCCATTAACATCCCTGGTGTCCTACGTGAAATGAGTTTCACAGCATCAGCCCAATGCCTACGAACGTGCATACATTTAACATGCATTAGTAAGGTAATCTTCCCATACGATCTCCAAAGGCACAAAGTCTAATGCCGATGGAGATTTGACAATCATTATCTCATCCTTGGAGGCAGCACTTCTCAGGTGGGTCAGGTGGAGCCACAGTCTCAGAACCCTCTAAGAAACCCTCACAGCTACCACCAGAGCTGCAGCTCCTCTAGGGATAAAGGGCTTCAGCTTTTAGTGGTGTCAGCTCAGAGCTATTTATAAACCACAGTATTAAATTGTAACACATTCCCTCCTACATACTGTAAGCCCTCCAACAACAAGAAATACACACTCTTCAATAAATACTAAAATGACATTTTAAAAAATTTCATTCACAAATTTAGTTTATATTAGAATATTTAAGTAACAAAATGATAAAAACTTCCAAACATCAGATTAAGAAAAATTACTTCAAAAACTTACTTCAGTCTACTTCAAATACAAATGCAACATGCTTTGGACATAGACTTTAAATCTTAGCCCACCATGAAATCTGAGGAGAAAAAAAGGGTTTAGACCATCTTTCCAAATAAGTTTAAAACCTCCTCTAGAAATTTTCCCTTGAGGAGCAAGCTAGCCTGATGTGGGGTGAAAAGTATAAATATGTCAAGGTATGAAGCAAAAGTCTGACTGTAGCAGCCAACAAGGATTTCAAAGATTTAGGAGGTTTGAGAATGATCCACATTAATCTCCCTTTGAACAGTGCTTCCTTCTGTACCTTAGTAGCCTGTCAATGAGCACCTCTGCAAAAATGCCAGAGACCAGACTAGCTGGTGGACCCTCCATGGAACTGAAGTACAATCACGGTCAGGTACGTCCCGATCATTTCTACAATGGCATATAATATTACAAGTTGACAAACAACATGACAGTAAAAAACTGAAAGGACTTAATGCAACCAGTCAAAACCCATTTAACAGCTTTTAATCAAGGGCAGCAGTTTGTAATGAACAGCCACTCTGTTTCAACGCCACCTCCTGTGCACAGCGTGCTCATTCTCTCCATTCTCTCACACACTCACGCTCTCTGGCTCACTGCTCCTCTTCTCCTCTTCCGCTCGCTGGGAGGTCTCCTAGAGCCTTTACTTTGGGCTCAGTGTGGCATCGCAGAAAGCAGAATCCTTGCAGCTCATCGGCATGCCTGCCCCATTGGGTTGTCACTCTAGCAGCTGCACAGCTCCCTCAAGTCTCTTTCTTCATTTTCTTCTTCCTCCTTCTCTCCTTTTTCCCAGGTACACCTGCCATACAAAAAACAGGGTCCAGTGCACAAACCTTCCACATGCAATCACATCCCTGCGAACTGTTAGCTTTTCACCTGAAAGAAGGGTATTTTGGGTTCTTAGATGTGTTTTACAAGGGCCACCTACTTACAAGGGTAATCCAAAGTCATGGGCAGGGCTCTGAATGTTTTTAGGGGGCTCTGACTCACACATACATTTGCTTCTATTTCACATTTAAAAGCGCTGTGCAAAAATTACTCCTACTAAATGCAATAGCGGTTTTGCTCATCAACTCTGGCAGGAGCAGGAACAGGTATTTCTCTCAGAAAAAAATAGTGTCTCTTAAGAACATATACAGCTAGAGGAGAAGCATTTTGCATATTCACTTAAAAAGCATTTGTGAACACTTCTCCGATTACACATTATTCTGAAACCAAAATTCATCAGGTGTGCAAAAAAAATCACTTACCATTATTGGGTGAATTATTAGCAACGTCCAAGGATTTTTTGAAGGAAGCACAGACTGCATCACTGCTATGTTTTGTAGATATCAAGTCCCTTGGGCCTTCTTCCATTCTTGTTTCCAAACCTTGCTGGTGCTTAATTGAAACAATATGCTTCACTAAGGATATGAGTTAAACAAAGCATATGCGAGTACAAAATATGAGAGAAAATGTCATTATTGGAGGGAAATAGGGTAGTTAAAGAAACTGCAGGACAAACTACTTTTTAAATGGTTAGAATATTCTGGGATGTCATCTACCTACCTCCTGTTTATTTGTTTTAGAAAGGATTAAAATATTGAAATTGTCTTTCTCTACCACCTTTCCCCTTGTTTTCCCCCGTGAACAGAAGAACAGCAAGATATAGCGAGGTGAAGGTACTGTAACTCTATGATCAGACTGAAGACTAAGATGTGCCCAGTGACTGCTCAGTGACCACAGTCCACAGAAATACTGGAGGCAGCACAGGGACTGTGGTGAGGAAATTTGTATATCTGGCTTAACAAGTAATTTCATTTTTTTATGTCCATCTCCAAAGGATGAGCTTGCACAGCAGCAGACACCGGCATTTGGGGCTGACGTGCAACAGAGACTCCTTCTGGCCCATCAAAAAATGTGCAAGAAGAAACAATGCCATCCTGAGGAGTATGAACAGCGCTATTAAGATTATTCATTAAGGTACATACAAAGCTAAAGCAACTAATTGGATGCGCAAGAGAGAGTGGCCTGGCAGCACTCCGGTAACTGATGGGCTGTCCTAATGACTATGTGGGCTGTGGTCAGTGAGTCAGTTAAAAGCTTTTCCCTTAAAATGGGAGCATCAGGAGTTCAGGGAGCAAAATTGTCCCAAGGATCAGGAGAGACCACAGTTGGTGTGAGGAGGAGACAAATAATACTACACAGCCATATGAGCCCAGAGCAACATATTCAGTGACAAGTGAGTGAAAAACAATTAGGACATTTTTGGGGGGGTCCCCCCTATTTCTCATTTCACTGAGCATCAAGGACATCACAGCCAAGGACTGGTCCAAAACCCAGTCAACACTCTGTTCCTTTGTACTTCCCATCCCAAGCGAACTGACATTTTCCACAGCCTTTCTCTGTTGCACTTGGAGCCACTTTTCTCTCAATAAGCTTTTCACTGGTGTAACATTGGTCCTGCTTTATCTTCACTGGCTTTTGGGAACCACCTTTGCATTACTGTTAATATCTCCAGGTGACCTTCCACCATAGATAAAACACAGCCCAGTTGTACACTAAACTTGGAGTGCATTTCCTGCGAAAGCATTTTTTCTTCCATGATTAAAGCCATCTGCTCCTCTCTGCACTGCAAAATCAAACTGTTTTGTAAATACGTTAGGGAATACCGTGTTACAAAAACCCACTGGTCACTGTGCTCACCCTTCTTTTATGGGAGGACAAGGAGGAAAGAGAGTAGAAGAGGAAGCCAGAAGACGGAGAGGAAGAAAAGCTCCCCTTAGGTCACATCATCCTAATGGAGAAGACATCCCCCTCTGCTCTTGGAAAAGCAGGCGCTGCTCTGGGAATACAAAATACTCACATGCCTCAGTCCAGGTCCACCCTGTGCTCCCTTCACTTCAATTTTCTTTTTCTTCCGCTGCGTTTTGCTTTCGAGTCCAGAAACGCAGAAATGAATGCCTGCTTTGCCTTTTGGCAAATCCTGAAAGCATCAGAGATTTTATAAGAGGAGGCCTGGGACAGCTGATTTATGTTTTTTTCAAGGAAACTGATGACCTCCAGGAGTGTGTGCTGACAGTGTACAAGCAGGGCGTCTCTCTGGATAAGATACACACCTTGGCTTAAGACAGCTGTTTGCAAAAAGCTCAGCACGCTCTTCCCACTGCTGCCAAAGACGGATATTTCCCTGGGCTTCTAGAAAGCACTTAAACAGCAAACTTTCTGCTTCTACCTCTCCACCCAAGTTACGACTGTATCACTATCAGCAAACCCTCTCACTTAAATAAATACGTTCCAGCCTCCTTTTTGGATGATGTGAAGGCTGGTGTCAGCTGTGGACTCTACACCTCTTTTAAGCCCCAGGTATTTAGGAAGGTCAGTGGGAGAAGGAAGTGTTCATTCACACAGGGTGGCAAACACCTAATGTTTGCTGCTCAGGACAGCAATGTCATCCGGATGATGAACTCCCAGAACCAGCCAACTCCCCTGACCCATCTCACACATCCTGCAGGTGCATCCCCCAGCTCCAGCTATCTCAGACAGGTCAAGGAAGTGACCATGCCAAGTGCCTCCTCCCAGCATGAGAAAGCCCCCATGACCAGAGGAGCCTGGCTCTAGGGCTGAACTGGACACCCCAGTCTGGCTAAGACTGACCCCAGTGCAGCAGGTCTCCTTTGGTCATCAATGCCACTGCCTCACCTTCTCCTTCTCATCCCCTGTCTGATGCTCCTCATCTCCCATCCAGTTTCCCCACTCTTCTGTGGGAGCCTTCCAGTCAGAGTCTAGGTCAATTGCTGAAGGATCATCTATTAGGACAAACATATGAATGAGTTATGTTCAGATCCATACTACTTCCTGGGATCATACCAGTAACACAAATGCTGCAAAGAATTTCTGTCATCTTCCTGCTTGCCAATGGGACATCTGGGCGTGCATGCATGCACATGTGTCTTAAATGCCTTTAAAGATGCAAATACATTGTCTGCTAATTCACAATTAGTGACTACACTCTTCAGGAGAGGAGAAAAATTAAAGAAGGGCAGAAAAATACATACGAGAACAAAAACCCTTCCAGCCTGTGCTTCAATAGAAGATTTAAAAAACTAATAGCATGGCTTGTCAAATATTTTCTTTTAATTTCAGGGAGAAGGATTCAGGCATATCCAGAAACACTGGCAGAGGCGGCAGGCTCTTCCACTCACTGCAACACACCATCCTCAGGGCAATTATTTCTATGGAAGAGTAATATTAGCAAAGGATTTGTGCATTTGTTAATGTTCTCATTGGCTTTTCTTTCCTATAAAAAATAGTACCAAGTGCATTCTTGACTTCATCCTCCTCTTTCATTTTCTTCTCTTGAGCGTAAACCAGAAAGGCACCAACACAGCATAGATTTCCAAAGCTCCCTAACATGCAACTCTAAATATGCATGAAATAGATAACACCTTCCCTGCAATAATTCTGATTATTTCATTGGGACTAGGCAGAAAACTTCTGAAAATCTTTTAGGTTTCTGTATCTGCCAGCATCTGGTACCTTTGAAAATCTGGCTGCAAGCCCTCAGCTGCCTCTCCACAAAGCACTGGCAAATGATCCTCAGGCAAGAAGGCAAACCAGACCAGTCCAATTTCTTTGCCCAGACTGAATGAGGTGCAAAAAAGCAGATAAATCAGCATAAGATGTTGAAAGGACTACTTGATTATTCTTTTAATGGTTTGAATATAACAATATTAAGTCTTGTCCTAACAGGGAGAAAGGCTTTCAAAACACAACATATAATAATAACTCTTAGCTGATCACATCTCTTAAAATAAAAACAAATATTAAAAAATCCCAGGCTGGATGGAAAAACTTCTAGTTGAAGCAGGGCCAAAACCAAAAACATGCTGGGGATGATAAAAGAAAACTGCTTCCAAAAAGTTGCTCTGTCCAGTTTGCTGCCAAATGTTATAAACATGATTATAAACATTGCTCAAGTTTCTCAGTTTAAAATCCATGCCCTGTACATAGACAGTATTTCTTTCCTCTCCTGTTGTGTAGCACATTTCCCTTCCAGCTACAGTGACATCTCCTGGAATGGCTTTAAACTTTGAATAACCTCTAATATTTTAAATCAGCAACTGGTCCTCCTTGGGTCACAGCTTCTCTCAGGCTAAAACTGGTCAGCAATTCCTTCAGTAGGAGAACACCATGAGCACAAAAAGGAATGTGCCATGCAGCAGCAAGTATTCCTGCTTCCTTGCTGGGTTTAGCACTAACAGAGGCAATCTCTGCCAGTGCATCTATAGACCAACATCTTGGTAATTCCTGCTGTTCACCTTTACAAAAGCAGTGATGTTAAATGCCGTTCTCCAATTAGATTCTTGCATACAACCCACCTCAGTCCCCTAGCAGCTCCACCCAGGCAAAGCTGTACTTTTCTGTTCCCTGCTACTAGCAAACATGTCCCACTTGCAGCATGCATTTCAGGCCAAGGTGATTTCCACATATCCCATGTAATGAAGATACCTTAAGATCCTGAAGGGCACTACTTTGAAGGTGTCTTCAGAAATCAGGGAGGATGCCAGCACTTCTGCAGGCAGAAAGTCTATCCCAGTGCCAACCACCTGAACGCTCTTGGTCTCTGGCTGCCTGGGCAATGCCGGGGAGCAGCCAGCTGCACCCTGAGAGGTGTCGGGGAGCAGGAAAACAGGGCCCCACAGCAGCAGGGTCTGGTCAAAGGGGACAGTCAGCAGGTTCCCTATGCCAGCTGATAGAGAGGGTAGAGTATAGTACTCTACAGGCTGAACCTAATAATCTGGCCTGGAAAAGAAAGCTGGGAAGTACTGCAGCAAAAATCAGTCTGTGTCACCAAGAAGTGGATTAAAAAATTTCTAGTCCTGAGTTGGAGGTTTGGATCCTGCTATCAGCATCCCTCTTTGGCATGCTCTCCCCCACTATGGTCAGCAGAAAGCTAAGGGAGAGCAGCCCTTCATCTGGCAGGGCAAAATCCTCAGGGGACTGTGTATTATCTATGGTGTTGAGTCCTTCTGCAGCTGCTGTAGAAAACCTGCCCTTTGCAAAGGGCAGGTGGCTGTGTAATGAGCATGGTCCTAACCCAATCCTTGCTGAGCCCTCACTTGCAGACCAAGTGGAGTCCATTCAGTGCAAATGGATAGACAATTTCCAGTCCAAAGCTTGCATTTATTTGTTACAGGTCAAAATTATTGCTACCAACAGCTGGGTGTAGGAATCCCTCATGTGGCACCTTCCTTTAGCATAATTCAGTAGATGCAAAAATATCAAATAAATCCCAGACTGAAGACTTCTTGTAATCCAAAGAAGCTGCTTATTTCCATGAAACAAAGGAATTAAATTCATTTTAACCCCAGGACAGAAGGAAGAACGGGAGTCATGAGACATGGGAGCTTTATGAAGGTTCCAGGGAAAATCTGCCTTGGCAATCAAGAAGGATTAATTGGGAAGATGCCAAATCCCAGGTAAAAAGACAGCCCTCGTGGTCATGAGATGTGCTGCATTTATGAAGGAGAACATGGGTCTTCTGAGACTGTCCTGTGCTGTTGCCAGAGCACAGGCCCACTGCGCTTGGAAGCAGGCGCATGGCGTAAAATCTGTATTTGCCTGCCATGGACCTAGACACAGAGTGCTCTAAAACAGCCCAGCCGGCTGCAGTGTGTGGGTTACACATTTTGTAACAACAAAACCAGCTACAGCCTATAATGCATGTTGTGAGACAGCTCAGCTAAATACATAAATGTCACCAACAGAGAAGCAGGAAATGTATGGTATCGTTGCACAAAGGCAGTATTGGGAAACACATACAAGCAATAAAGCTGGAGAGGTAAGAGCGCAAGAGGCAGAGCAAGCAGGAGGTGCCTGGTGCAACCACAGAAACCCTGCAGAACAGGCAAGAAAGGTGCCTGGCAAAACCAGAGCAACTCCCAGGTCCGAATGTAAAGTGAACTATGCCAGAAGCACCAGAGATTTTCTCTTCATGGCAGGGCTGAAAAGTATGCGACCAGTAACAATGAGCAGGGAAAAATGAGGATGAAAGAAGTTGCCCACTTTGGAGCTCCCTTCCCTCATGAAAGGATCCATGAGCCTGGGCACCTCAACCTCCTGGTGGGACTGCAGGGACTGCAGCCATCAGTACTAACCATGTGGCTTCAGCTCCAAGACGCTGAATACCCCTAGCTAATGAAGGCTTAGATTGCTAAGGACTCATTGTTTGAATATGTAGAGACAATGACTGATGACAGAATGAGGATTACAGAATTGCTGAGGTTGGAAGGGGACTCTGGAGATCATCTAGTCCCACCCCACTGCTCAGAGCAGGCTCAGCTAGAGGGATGGGTTTTGAATATCTCCACAACCTTTCTGAGCAACCTGTTCTGCTGCCTGACCATCCTTACCATTAAAAAAAAAAAAAAGCTTTTTCTTATGTATACATGGAATTTCCCATACTTCACTTCATGCCCGTTGCCTCTTGTCTGCTCACTGGGCAGACCAGAGCCCACCACCCCATCAGGTGCTCATACACATGGACGGACTCTGCTGGACCCACTCCAGTATGTCCATGCCTATCTTGTATTGGGAAGTCCAGAACTGCACACAGCACTGCAGATGTGACAATGATTAAGAATTAACCATTGGCAACATGTATCATTAATGAATTTCAACCTAGTAGTGTGTTGTTTTGAAACGAGCCTGAATTTATCAGTCTTTCAAACACTCCTGTATCACAGCGACTAGTCAGTTCCCTAACTAACTCCCTCCCTCCCTCCTTCTCCCGCTATGTATATATGCTTTCAGTTGTGACAGCGCTTAAGCCTCAAACCTTTTCTGAGTTAGGCTGTTATTATTACTGGTACTTCACAAAAAGATAACCCGATGCAGCACGGGGAGCCAGCCAAGGCTGCTCCGCGAGCCGAGGCAGAGGCAGGAGCCCAGCATCCAGCTCCTTCTTCTGCACAAGCCTGTCATGGAACAAAGACTCATTAAATGTACTGATCTGGATTTGATAAAATGACCCCAGTTCATATGCAGGTTATGAATGGCATTTTTTTAATTCACAGGCCCGCAAGAGCTAACAGGCCTTGTTTAACTGTCAAAGAGCTCATTTTGCCTGCAGTGCAGACCTTAATGCCAACCATTACCTCATCTAAATTCGTGATACTCCCCTCTGCATCAATATTAAGGCTGATGATTCAAAGGAAAAAGACTACTACTAAGAAGCAAGCTGTAAGGCAGGCAGAAATCCTTCCATTTCTGCTTTCAATCAAAATGCTTCTGCTCCAACATTTGCAAGAACAAGCTGCTGAATTTACTCCTATCTCTTCTGCTCTCAGGCAGACGCGGCACCGAAGAAAGCGGAGCTCTGCCTGGCTTTGCAACTGCAGATCAAATCCAGAGTGTGCCAAGTGTGACATGTGCTAAATGCAATGCAAGGAAATGCTGCTGAAGAGATACCTACATTGCCTCCCTCCTTCCCGCATGGGCGAGCCTGGGCTCAGAAGTTACAACGGGTGGGCGCTCACCAGCAGCAACGTGGGGGTAAACAAACACAGCACTAAGAGTGGGGAATGCTTGGGGCTGAGTTTTCTGGGTTTGTTTTTTGGTTTTTTGTTTTCTTTTTGTTTGGTTGTTTTTTTTTAAGCAAACTATGCTATTTATAAAATCCTCTGATGGCCAAGTTGATACGTCTGCTGCAGGGTCTCATTTACCACTAGGCAGAGAAGCAAGACTGCAGTCTTTTCTCCTTAATGCATTCAACCACTCCAGGTTCTCCTGCAATCAGAGCAGCTACAGCAAGAAGGGGTCTGCTCGGTTCGTCAGGCATCATTCTTGCAAGAGCAGGGTAAGGCATCCCAACAACAGGGGTATAAATAGATACTTCACTCGATCCTGTCCAAAAGGTCAAGAGAAAAGGCCATCTAATACCCACAGTGTTCATGCCAAATTATTCCAGCCACTCAGGACCCATGCTGGCCTTTCAAGCAGATTTTAAAAAGTTAAAATAAAAAACATTATCAGTCATAAAAAGACTGAAATCCTGCTTGCCACAGTCCAGTGGAGTTGTATTCTGCGTCTGGGTTCTGGGTGTTACAGAGGAAATTTTAAGTTTTGGCAAAAGTACCCTGTGCTCTAGCAGCGCCCTGTCCTCCCCACGGCTCTTCCCTGGCCACCCCACCGAGCCCGGGCTGGGGACTGCCTGGAAAGGGGCCACCCAGCTCCACCTTCCCCACCCAACAATGGGAGGGAGGGGAACACAGTGCTTCAGTTATGAAAACCAAACCCAACTTTGAATTCGGTTTGCAAATTTAGTAATCTGAGATGATTGCTAACACCTGTTTTTTTTGAATCACAGAGCCCATATTGTTGCCTCTGGCTCAGGAAGTCCCTGACCCACTCTCTGTGGGTGTGGGGAGGGACGTGGGGTGATTGCCCTGTGCTTGCCCTGTTCCTGTGCTTATCTGCCAGCAACTGCTATGTGCAACTGCCAGAGAGAAGAGACTGGGCTATGGGAGCCTTCACCCTCCCTAAAGCTGGCCTTGCTGCCCAGAAGCTCTAATTACACTTTGCACAGCAGTATGTAGGCACCAAACAAGACTGCACTTATTGCATCCCTTTTTTGTCACCTTCTAAGTAAAAAAATAAAAAAATTGCATGTTCTTGCCCCTCTCAAGGGTCCCATGCTGGGCGCCTGTTGCTTTGACTGAGCTTGCAGCAGCTTTGGGCGCCTGCCCAAAACCAGACCCAAACTGAATGTCTCCCTTACCTCTGCCACCCTTGTGCCACATGGGAAGTGGACCCTGATTTTTGAGGCTTAGAAAACAGGCTGGTATCAGCATCAGTACACTCACGTTTCAATAGAAAATGAGCAAAGAGACATACCCTGCCCCTGCCATGCATCGTCTGCAGGGAGGAAAGTCAAGCTGGCATGCCAATAGCATCTGGAAGGACTGTCCTCAGATGATTTACTCTTCGTGTTGTCTGCATACAGGAAAAGCATCTTTTTTAAAATAAACGCCCCCGCCCCCAACCTAAAAGATAATCACATAGCTATATTCACATTAGTAAAAACAATCAATCATGCCTTTATCTGCTCACTATGTCATGATGCCTGGATGTTATGTAATTTAAGCCACACATTAATCTATGCTGCACATCACAGTCAATTCATTAATGAAGGCTGGACGAGGACACTACATGCATAAGTTATTAAAAACAACCCACTCAGGAGCAGCTACACTAAAAATATTCAGAGATGTAAACTTCCAACACATCTCTGTTGGGGATGTAAAAAGGGAGCTATAGTTCCTGTAGAACAAAAGCTGTATCCAGCTTCAGCTCCTACTGACTTCAGTGAGAAAGCTTCTGCTCATTCTAACAAAATCCATAAATACCAAATTAATTACTCAGAGAAAGCACAGATGAGAGAGAGCTGCTGGAGGAAAAAGAAGAGTTAAAGTTTTTCTGATGATTATTTTCAACAGCTAAAGCACCCAGTAGGATTCACATGCCTCCCTGAATGACTGCCCTTAACCCCTTTTAAGGTTGGTACATAAAAGGCTAGTGTTTTCTTAATTTCGTTCACAAACAACAAATTTTTTTTCATATCTCTGATTTTTCTTTTCTTCCTTTCACTTGAAGAACTTAGGCAGTTTTGCTCTCTATCAGCTTGATCTTTTTGCTGCACAAAAGCAGATGTTAACAAATATTTCTCTCTGTCAAGTACTTGTACATTAGGAACTACTTCAATCCACTGATTCAGTGTTGGAAAATATGATAAAATATGCTGTGTATTATATTGACTACCATGGAACAGATCCTCCTAGA
>VZTV01098147.1:0-12855 GCA_013400875.1 Anhinga rufa
ACCCTGTCATAGAAGGAAATAAATTAGATTTTTTTTCCCCTTAAATATGTCAATATTCTAATGGATTACTTATATGAAATACAAGCTGAATTTAGCTGGGATCATAGATACATTTTTAATTTTCAAAAGCATTTTAAGTGACCTGACAAGGTTGATGTGGATTGTACCATGAAGTACTTTCAGAAATCTTGATTACATAAGAACTTTGATTGTGGATGCTTCTTCTTCAACAGCAAGAAGAAATATGATGGGACTGCTTTATTCCTGAGATGGCAACTGCCAGGAGTCTTGTCTTTTTCCAGTAAGAAATGAATTGTACGAAGCACTACAAAAGAATTAGTTAAACAGAACAATTTCCTTGGTGTATCTCTATTGCAAACACCTAAACCCAGAGGGAGCAGGCATGATTGTTTAAAAGAGAAAAGAAGCAGTGCTAATTGAGACTGACAATTCCTTTTGTCATAGGGAGATTTTTAAAGAGATTTTAATGGGCTTTAACAAGAACAAACGAGACTTTAGTATATTGACACTTCAGTTGTTTCCTTTATTAGCTGTTTGTAAACATAAAGAACATACAGTGACATGGGAAAATGGATTCAGGTTAAGATTAGGGCTTTAGGGTTAAGATTTGCACAGCAGCTTAGACCTCAAATGTCATTTTGGCAACTGAGTGCAAAATGCGTACCTTAAAAATACTCCTCCAGCTCTGGCACTCAACTTTATATTAGCGAAGCTCCTAGGCAGCCACATTTCTGTGGCTGGCCCTACACATGGCTTGTTTCAATGATTTTGATGCCAAATTATCTGGCATCAGCCCCAGTGGAAATACAGACTAGGTGATAACTCACTTACAACAGTTGCTGGGTTGGATCATTCTTAAAACACTGCAAAAATCTATTTAGTTAGTAAAAAGTATAGCATTTTAAAAGAAAAACTGGAATTGTGCCAGCTTCTGTTGCCTTTAGCTCAGTGGGTAGAGACTAACTTAGATGGGGGGAGACTTGGTTTGGGTCTTCTCCCTGCTTGGGCTACACAAAGATTTGACACGAGATATCCCAATTACTAGGCAAATATTCTACTTATGAGAAGGGCTGGGGAGGGGAAAACAGTGTGGCCATCCTCCTGATGACACCATGCTGATGGAAGAGCCGGGGGATCTTCCAGTGTATAAATATTGTTGGGGATTAGGGACCAAGGTGTTCAGTAATTTAGGACCTGCACAGCATTCATTGGAACTAAAGGTTTTGCAGAACTTTCTTGGTAGGACTCAAAAATACTTCAGAAGTGAGATCACAGGAGAATAAGGATTAGAGGATCCGAATTTTGAATGTATGTGCCTAACTGTCACTTTGGTGTCCTAGCCCCAAATGTATGGAAACCTAATATTATGAGATGGATTAGAAAAAGACTGAGACAAAGTCACTTCTTACTGGTAATTATAAAGTACTTAGTTGCGCTGTTTCTGATTTTTTGGAGTTTCTCATATTATTTAATTAATACAGCCCTTAAGGCCCATTTATACTTCATGTAAATCAAATATAAATGAGCTGGAGATATTACCATGGGAAATGGAATGAAATTAATTAATATATTACTTGATTAGTTCTTATCATTAGTTATTAATAATTAGTTTTTTTCCTGTACAATTAAGAGATGCCTGTACTATAGGAAAAGCCATAAAAAGTTAGTGTGTTTTGTTAAACATAATTCTTGGCCTCCAGATACCCCAAATTATCAACTACTATAGAAGGATTCACATTCCTTAACAGCCATGAATGGGTACTGTTAGTCAGGTGCAATTGCTAGGGTGTTATTTCTCAATGGTGTATTGATTACCAGGGAGAATCATTGTGCACAGCAGAAAGTGTTGAGCTTTTTGGAATGCTAAATAGATGCAGGTTTGTGCACAAACCCAGCCTGGTACTTAAACACAGGTTCTGAGGACAATATGTCATCTGTTGGAAGTATTCCTGTGGAATTTTCTTCTCTCATCATTCATGCTTATTTCTCTCATTTATCTGTCTTCTCTCAGATAAGGTCTGACAACTGAAGTGCCATTAAATAGCATGACAGCCAACCATACAAAATCAATCTTTTGAAGGCTGTATGCCCCAAATACTATTATGATACACAGAAACCATGCAGAACATCATGAAGGTACCTAAGTATGGACTCCCTCCCACCATGGTGTGACTTCTGAAATGTAAAACTTCTTAATGATTATGCAACAAACTTTCAGTACATTGGTGCATTTTGTCCACTAACGTCCTACTCTGGATACTGTGCTACTAAAGAAGAAACTGATCAGTGAAAATATTTTACAACTCATGAATTGGACTTGGCACAATGTATGTGTAGCTCATAAAAGTATCTATTCATATTCACTTTTATGTCATACTATGTATGGTAGACATATATACTTTGACAGAGACAAAGCAAAATATTCTAACCACAACCTACATAAACATGTCCTTTTGGCCTTTTTTTTCAAAGAAGGTGAAATACTAAATGTTCTAGAGAGTATACTTAGACAATTTAGAAATCTCATGTAGGAAAATTAGAGCTATGTATGTTAAATAGACCCTTTAATGGAAGACTTTTGAATCAGCATCCTAAAGACTTTTAAAATTATATTACTAACAATACTGAATCAGTTAATTTCCTCTCATTAAAACTTCAGTTTTATGGGGAGTGACATTTGCATTAGTCTCCAATCATTATAAGCACTGTAGAAAAATGGGAAATGTATTTTAAAATAGCTCAACACTGCTATCACTTCATCAAGAAAAATTCAGCATGAAATATACTGTTCCCAATGGAGAGCGAGTACAAGAAAAAGCCTACTCTGTCCTTGCAAGTGTCATGTTTAATGAATGTATTTGACAAATTCTGAGATCTTTAGTGATACATAACGACACAGAATGATTGAAGCAGACTATTAAATATATTTTTACTATTCAGGTTCAAATTAAACTGCATAAATATACAGAACAGGTACACATTTGATTTCAACTGGTGATATTAAAATTCCAAAGCAACATGTTTATCAATTTATGCACATTGCAATTAGAATGTGCTACACTGTCCCATCAAAGATGGAGCTTTAAGAGAAAAATAAAGGATCTCCTTTTATTTCTGGGTACATTACAATGAAAACTTTGTGTAATGAGTATGGCATGAAGTTAACACACAAACATTATTAACTATATCTTAACTGTGTCCTACAATTTGTGGATAATGAAGAAGCAACAGCCATCTTTAGGAATGACTTGGCATTTGCCACTTCTGGCCATTGACTGATACGAACAAGAATATTCCATTATGTATTTACATAAATGACTTGCACTGACTTCTATATGAACTTAATGTTTTCACCTTTTTCTGCTTTAACTGATGATAGCATGAATGGCCAAACCCCCACATTTTCATTGACATTTTCATTGTAAGTTTAGTGTAGGTTAATAATTTAACAAATGGAAAAAATGCACTTCTTGATTAGCATAAAAATTTGAGTGGCTGGCATTTTAGGAGATACAAATAACAAAATAGCCAATTAAACCATGTTGAGCTTTGACTTGGTAATTTTGTTTCTTCCTTTGCACCTTGGGTAGGGTTTTCAAAATCACGGAGTAATGGGCAGTTTCATAGAATTCAAAGGCTGAGTTGATATCACTGAAAATAAAGTTAGGCAAAAAATTAATGCTTTTGAAATATTATTTAATACTATCTGGATCCCAAAGAACAAAATGACTCTTTGCTTATTGGATATTTTTCTGTCTTTCTTACCCCATTTATGTTTACTACATTTACGATTTGGAGTAATTTCTGTGTATTTTATATACATAATAGATATGATGAAAAGCCTGTTGACACCTAGTACAACCATGAAAATAATAATGTAAAAAAAAAAAATCCAAAAGAAATTTGTTGCCAATTTGAAGACTTTTGTTTAAGTAAATCCTTAATATAAGGGCATGTCCTTTACTTTCTGAATCTATTCTGAACCTTTGTTGTAAAAGCCTTGACTATAATGTGCTTCAGTATTTGCATTTCTGCAGAGAAAAGCATTATTGTTATTAATATACCCAAATGTATGAAAATGCATATTTAAAATAAGTTGGTAAAAATTTTACTGCAAGCAATGTACTTTCCAAATGCATTATTAATAATAAAAGAATGATGCTTTTCAATGATTAAATGTTGCACTATACTGTGTTACAGAGTAGCAAGCAGAACATTTAATATACTGCACATTATTTTTCTTTTTCTTTATTTAAATCTTTCTAGTAAGCACACACCATGACAGCCGGAAACAGAACAATGACTGAATATACACAGATACCGCTAGATCATTCTTCCTCTATTAAAACCATATTGCATGTAGCAATGATGTTCTGGCTGCTCAGTGTTATTTCTGGGTCAGCATAATATCTCTCTAGGAAAGGTGGTTTTGCTGTTGGCTTGACTTTCCCTCTCTCTGATTTAACTGACATAGTTGAAACCATGCCAAGGTGAGAGAGCATTTCAAGTTCAGCAATGAGGAAAGCAGCTTGGGTAAGTGCCATGAACAAGCAGGTTTCTGAGAGTGATGTGGAGATTCAGTGCATGATATTCTTGAAATGAGGAAGACACGCACATTTGCACAGTGAATACTGTTCCACCCTTTTCCTCCCCTTTCCCTCTCAGAGGAAACAAAAATCCAAGAACATGTATTATGTTATATTTCATTGTTCAAAAAATAGTACTCTAAATTTTGAATTAAAATCTGAAGATGGAAGTATTTATGTAGAGTCATTCTTATGGTAAATCCTCTCTATAGGCAAATTTCTCAAAACAAATAGGTCACTTACTTAAAGGTAAAATGATATTTTCTTCAGGCAAGCCCAGAAAAGAACTATCATAGCATTTAAGAAGAAAAAAGTGTTGTTTCAATAATAGCTCCTTCTGTTTCCCTTATTAGCAAGACAATCTAGGTACTAGGTGCTTTTTAACTATTATTGTTGTTTATTGTAAGTATAAAACCTCGCAGCAGCACAGGCAGGGTTCCTGTGGCCACTGCACCAGGTATTGTGCAAATAGAAGAACAAAGGCAGGCAATTTAGATTTAAGACAGCTCATTGGCAAGTACAGGCAGACAGAGACTGCAAAGGCACAACTAGGTAATGTTAGTATGAGTGACAACAGTTTTGTCAGAGGTTGTGTAAGCATTGCAGCAAAAGAAAGGCAGAATTTGTGATTTGAAGGAAAACAATGAGGCAGGTTGGCAGGTACTTATGGGACGCACCTTTAGGTTATGGATGAAATCACCAAAGTGCATATTGGAAAAATCTGCTGAGAGTGTGAGGGAACCAGCTGGGGATATATGTGTCTGGGTGACTATGTGCATCTGAACAGTCCTAAAACCACAGAGATGTTATGATTATGGAGATCGATAAAGTGGCCCAGAAACAGAATACAGCATTACAGTCATTGTCATTTTCAGGAGCATAGAAGAAGGGTGCTTTAGCAATCCAGGCATAAATTGAACAGTTTAACTGGGGAGTGTGTTTGTGTGTGTGTGTAAAAAAAAATCTGTATAATTTATGTTTTCATTTAAAAAGAAGTTTACCAACACATTTCCTCTAGTTAAAACCAGTTAGGCTAAGGTACTACACCTTAACAGAGGTTCACATATGAATGAACCTCAGTGTGTACTTAGTAATATTAGCCAAAAGAAAGAAATAACACCTAAAATTCTCAAAGCTTCCAATCTATTATTAAAAACCTACAGTGATGTGAAACACAGCAGCAGCCAGTGACACACAATTTCCCCAAGAATAAATAAATTATCATTTTTTGCCAGAAGCTTTTCACTAACAAGGAAGGATACAAGACTGAAAGGCAGACCAGCGCCTAGTGGGCATGCTCTAGGACAGTGGCTGGCCAGCAAGAGCTTCAAGACAGCTGGGAAAGGCAGTAGTTTTTCAGAGGATGGAAGAAAAAAGTGGGTGGGGAAAAAAAAAGGAAAAGCAGTAAGACAGAATGCTTGGAGAGAAAAATAGGATGCAGTTTGGCTATGGGAGTTTTTGTAAAAGATTTTTTGGCTATTGCTTTTTTTAAACAGAAGGCATCATTATGTAGCTGTGATTATTTTTGTGGTCTTCATTTCACCAGTTACAAAGGGTATGATCTCTTCAGTACAACTTGTTCATTACACTGGCACAAATCCCAAAATAGTGTCCCAATCAGGGTCAAATATAGTTGTGATTTGCAGCATGTATTGACTGATGAGCCAGCTGACTGAGACAGCTGGTACACTATAGTCAGGCTTTAAGGCATTCTGTAATTTCAACTTAATTTCAAAGGGTACACTATAAGTAGGCATGAAATAAATAATTTGCATGAGGACAAAGATAATCTTCTGAAATAACTATGGTATTCATAAATTACACAGTTGTAGAACAGCCTCTCATTATTTTTTATTGTCTGAGCACAGTAGAGTTGGTGTCAGTATACCACTACAAAATACATACAGTATCATTACAAATGCATGTGCGGAAGGTTTGCTGTTAGTATTATTGGTATGAATTACAAGAACACACCATCTACGTTGGGACTGTGTACATGGTTATGTATATGTATAAAACATATCAACAACTCCACAGAATTTCAGAAGCCCCTTTCACCCTTACTATTATCAAATACGTATATTTAAACATGCCAACACTTATGAGGCCAGCTTCATAGAAACTAAGCTGTTAAGAATTCATTAATTAAACATAAAATAGCGAGTGTATTTCAACGGCCACTACTTTTGAGAGCTGTCACTTACTCTAGTCCTAAAGCTACCTCTGTTCTACCTAAATACTGATTAGAAATATACACAGCTAGTAATTATTTCTATATGTGACATGGGATCGTGAGAAGAGATCCTCCTTGTACTGAATAGTTAAGTCCACAACAACGCAAGCAACCATCTCTTTCTTTGATGCTTGGTGGGTGTTTGAGAGACCTGAGAACTAAATAATTCTAGTATGGGTGGAAGATACTTGGGATTTTTAAGAAGCAGGCTTTTGGGACAAATGCAAAAGACAATTAGAATGAACTAGAGCATAATTAATAGAAATAATGAGGAAAATTAAAAATGTTCTTCCATAGTCACTAATGGATAAACAGTCTGTGAGCATCCTACAAATTAAGGCAAATCCTTACTTTTCTGGTATTCTAAACCTCATGTACAAGTTCAGAATATAAAACCTTTGCAAAATTTAGAATTCAGTGAGATTTCATCTTTGTGACTTCTCTTCAGCTTGTATTTCAGAAACAAGCAAAGCCTGATTATATTTCCTTGATGTCTTAGTGCAAGAGAACAATATGTGAAAAATGCCTCCCCCTTTCTGCAGGCGTGACAAGCTGGGCACAATGGCATCACTTCTTTGTTTGTTATCACAGAATCACAGAATGGTGGGGGCTGGAAGGCACCTCCAGAGATCATCTTGTCCAACTCCCCTGCGTGCGCAGGCACACCTAGAGCAGGGGGCACAGGACCGNATGCTCCGGTCCCTCGATCGCCTTAGCGGCTCTCTGCCGGACTCGTTCCGGCGCCTCCCTGTCCTTCTTAAACTGGGGGCCCAGAACTGGATGCCTTACTCCAAATGCGGTCTTCACCAGGGCAGAGTAGAGGGGGCAGGATGGACCTCCCTCGCCCTGCTGGCCATGCTCCTTTTAATGCAGCCCAGGATACCATCGGCCTCTTTGGCTACAAGGGCACATTGACAGGAGACCTCAGTGCCAGGTCCTGACAGGAGGAGCATAGCCCTCTCCCATAGCTGCTGTCTTGGGGGCTAAGCAAGAGCCTACCTGGAGCGTGGGGAGGGGAAGCCCCACCATGGGCCTCAGCACTGAGGGAGCTGCGTGCAGCTCCCTCAGGCTTTTTGTTTCCATTTTTTTCACTCAAACAAGGCAACTCTATAAAATGTGTAAATGGAATATAAGCTTAGAAGGCAAGAGCACAATTAAGGGGCCTGTTCAACTCAATGACCAAGGTGGATTGGACTGAAGATTTGAGTAGGAGCCACTGAAGACAGAATTGTCCATGTACTTAAATATAATTCTACTAACCCCCCCCCGCCTCTAGTGTTTCTGTTTCAAAAAATCACCCAAAAAGGTCAAATCATAAGCTGGCATATGGAAGCGTTCTCATAAAATAAATAATACATGGAATCCTCTTAGAGATAATGAGACAAACCATTAGTTCTGCAAAAAATATTTTTTCTCCATGCAAATATTATGATCTTTAATAATTATGTTAATTTGTCATTTATATTCACAGCTCATCTGGTAAAATCATTATATGTCTTAACATTAACTTTGATTGCATAAATATTACATTAGCTTTGATCACGCAAGTATTGCACAATCACCATTTTAAATAGTTATGAAGGTGACTGAATAGGTTCTAACTGAGTTTAAATTAAGTGGACTAGGAAATATTTTTCCTTTTATTTTTAAATAATACTTTTGATTTAGTTATTTGATATACAAAACATAGAAGTTTTCATTCTTTTATTAATTCATATAAAAATGCTCACAGGAGCATTTCTACAACCAAGTGAGAGTTTGAGTCTGACTACTACATAATTATCAAATTATAACTATGTCTTCCTTTTTATGGGATAACCCAGAAACAAACTCAGGTCCTGATACAACAGCCATTTTAACACTTGCACATCGTAAGCACATGATTAATTGCCATAATTAATTTCACCTGGATTACTTTGCTGTTAAATGTTTCTTCCATGCTTAAGGCCCTGTATTTCATTGGGTAGATTTAAGTATGTGTTTAATACTTTGCAGGACCCTGGCTGCAGCAAGCTCTTGTGGATAGAGTATCCAACCATTTCCTCTATGTCATGGAGGGCTTTGATGCCTCTGAGCAAATGAGATTCTGATTCAAAGAAACTGGGGCCTTTTACCTTATATGACCAGCAAAGAAAGCTGTCAACAGCTGTCTTGAATGCATATTAGCAGAGTCACAGAGCAAATAGGAACTTACTGTAAAATGATGCTGATATTATAAATGGCAGTTTGTACTCTTACCACTTTGAGGAGTCCGAACATGGCTAGCAGAGCGTGATTTACTCATCTAGAGTACCTGTTTGATTCACTTACCTGACCTTTTAGAACATTAAATTTGAGTGACTCCTTACCCCTTGCTGAGGTAATTTTCACCCTTCAGGGGTGATCTTTCCAGGGTGTCCACGGTGGGACATTGCACTTGTGGAGAAAAAGCAGAGAACCACATCCAGCTCCTTATTTCTGGAAGTGCTATCCCTGGATACTGCTTCACTTTGGTGGAAAAGGGCCAAAGAACCTTCAGGGCCTGCCAGCTTTATTCAAGAACATAATCCTTTTTCATATATCATCCTGGCATCCTCTCCTAGGACAGCAAATATCGACAGCTAAGACACTCTTCTGCTGTACCTGGGAATTCTTTCCTCTGATCTACGTTACCTTCTTCCCTCTGCAAGAGGGGTACCATAAACTCCTCCTCTCCTTCGCTGGACAGATTCATATTAGCAAGCCCTAGGCAGCTCTTCAGTGGCTCAAATCTTTCAGGATACCACAGTCCTGATCTGAGCACAGTGAGGACTGAATGAAGAGAAAAGAAGTAGTCCTAGATTTATTAAACATCATCCTCGGTTTCTCCGTGATCTGTTTCCCTGCTCAGAGGTGTTGCACACCACTTCTGGACCAGTCTCTTTTCCTCCTATCTGGCTTCTGGATATTTTCCCAATTTTTGAAGCTGTGAGAACAATTGGGGTTTCCTGATCTTCCTTCCTTCGTTCCTTCCTTCGTTCCTTCGTTCGTTCATTCATTCGTTCGTTCGTTCCTTCCTTCCTTCCTTCCTTCCTTCCATCCTTCCTTCCTTTCTTTCCCCCCATCTCCTCTTTTTCTTCCAGAACGAGAACTGGAATCCCTTCAGATTGCCATATCCTCCACCTCCTTCCAAAAGAGGCTGGGATATATCAAACAGGGTTTTCCATTGCAACTAGCTAACAGGACTGAGGTTTTGGCTGAAGCTATAGCAAGTTTTCTAGAAGTGTTAAGTGCTGTCCTTAGAGATGATCTAATCCAGCAGGGAGAGAGGTTTTTTGTGTATGTGTATTGGGATAAAATCTACTTCAGGCTTTTTAAAGTAAAGAAGAGTTAATGTGTTTTTACATTTTACTTATGCTCTTTTCAGAGAGAAATGCATGTTTTTAATTGTTTGGTTGTAAATTCTGTTCTTGAGGCAAAAATCATAAAGGAACAATTAAAAAATTACTTCAGTGACTCTAAATTGGCAAAAGTTGACACATAACATTCCTGCTACCATCTTTTTTTCTCTCTCCTCTTTCTTTGGGGTAATTATGCCTCTTAAATTCAGGCACTGTTTTCAAAACACAGGTTAATATTTCCAATAACTTTGACTTCATATTGTATTTTTGAAACCTTTAGAACATTAGCATATAAAACTGGAATAATGCTACTTAACTGCCTTCATGCATTAAAGTCTGTTTACAACACGTATTTTACTTTAGTTCTTATATTGCAGAGTTCTTTGGAAGCATGAATAACTCAAGTAGACAGAACAGCAATTGAAAAACAAAACTAAAGTGCAAATGGGAACAGATTTCAGTGTAGCAAGACTAAAGAACCCTTTCTCTGGAGGATATAGTACTGAAAGAGATACTGCATTAAGAGTTTCTTTTACAATACTTTAATTGTAAAGATGCTTTAAATGAGTCTTTACCTTGTTATGTTTCGACAGAAAAAACACATTCCCAGTGTTGTAAGTCATAATTGATCATAACAAGCACGTATTATCTATAAATAAACTAATCAACATTCAGCAAGGAGTTGCATAAATGAGCCCTTCTACATATTGCACCTTATAATGAGCCACTACACAACTAATGACTTATTAGTGCCATGGGCAATGAATGATTAATTAGTCAATTCAAAAGTGACTTTTTAAGGGTATAATTGCTACCTTTTCTAATTTCTGAAGGTTAGACAGAATTAATGCCATGTTGGCATACTAGATCTGATAGATTAACAACTTAGTTTGTCAACAACGCACTAAGAGCAGGGGTGGTTCCTGAGAGCTGATTGCACTAAACTGAGCATGCACTCTGGTTATGGATTCCCCAGATAATAGTTGAGTACTTTACAGTGAATCTTGGGGAAATTTAGGAGAGCATCTAGCAAGCGAGAGCTGGAAATGCCAGAGGAGATAAAGCTTTCAGATTCTGCACGACTGCTGCTTTGCCCAGAGCATGCTGCTAGCTTCGATCCAGGCACATAACTCATTTCCTCCTCCAGCTGCTGCTGTGCTCTGCCTCTTCTTGCTTCCCATTTTCCCTTTGGCATTTGTGTCAGCTTTGGGAGGGTATGGACTAGACATTGCTCAACACCTGAGTGGACAGAACCCCATTGCATGAAGATTTGTAGGGAAGGGCCATAAACCTATGTGAGACTAGAAGCAATTAACAAGAGAAGAATTTCTTTAGAAAAATTGTGTTTGGTGTATATGCAGTTCTAGGAAGGCTTTAAAGATATCAATATATAGTTCCTGGTAAGACCCTGACCCTGGTTTGTGTGGTCCAAAGTCCACAAAAGCCAATGGAAACTGTTGTGCTGAATCCAGTGGCATTAGGTAAGGCAGTAACTAAAGGGGATGAAGAAAACCTTGCTTATGCTCTGTATGGGAACAGAAAGCTGTAGTGATGAAAAAAGCAGATTTCTCTGCAACATTTTTGTTTTCATGTAGGGGAGTCAGTGGAGGGACCAAAAGAGGCAACGTGAAATCTATAACTATGTGATCATTTGGCCCTAATTCAAGGTTATGAGGCAGGAGCTTGACTAGCAGATGATCTGTTCTGCAATTCAGCAATCTCACAGGACTAATGAGACCAAAATGTCACTTCCAACACCCATCTAATGCCCTCTTTCAAAAACCTTTGGGTACAATTGCTGACATGATATCAATTAATAAAACGATGCCTTCAGTTAAGCAAAGTTGCTGCATATATGAAAAGGAAATAAAAAAGTATGTTTGTTAAAGCCACATGGAACTTTATTAGAGGTTTTTGCTTGACCGAAGTTAAGTTGTAAAATTATTCCTACTAATGCTAGTGCAGAGACCGAAACAATTGCTTCTCAGATTAATACATCTAACTAGCATCTGTGCGCTCAGCTTATTCAGGTCACTTGCCAAAGGAAGTGCTGAAATTATCAGTGGATAAGCATGAAAGAGAAAAACATCAGTAAGCAACACATAAAGGGACTGCATCTCTGTAACACTCATGGGCATTATTCTAGGTTATTGAAAAATACCTTGGTGGTGGGGCACAGCCGCTCAGCTGATGGTCTTTGGCTGCTTCATATCCCTGGATCTGCAGCACCGCTCCTGGCTGCAGGAAGCTGGGAAGTAGCCACTGCACAACATGCTTCAGTCAACAAGTCTAAAGGGAGATCTATGCAGAAATTAATACTATTGTGAATGGTATTCACTCCTTGTAGCTTTAGCATTTGAAGATAATAATTTTATTTAATTCATACAGAGCATCTTTTGTTGGAGGATCTTGTTACTATGCAGGCTGTCGTCAGATAGCATCAGTAATACTATTGCCTATATTAGAGTGGAAGACCTTCTCCAAGGGCTGAATGGTATTAAGGATCTGGAGTGATGAAAAGTTAGACCTATATAAAGTGGAAAATTGTCCCTAATTTCCCACCTCTCGTCCTGTTTCTGAGATTAAGCATCACTCAGTTTTTCCCTCCAGTTCTTAATGAGCTTCTTCCAAGTAACCAAAGATATATACAAAGACT
>VZTV01098149.1:0-10877 GCA_013400875.1 Anhinga rufa
CTCCAGCAGTGATAGAACCACTTGGCCACAGCTTACTTCACAAGCTTTTCAAGGTTTCATCATATGAGTGGGATCTTTTCTCTGTTTCTCCATCTTGATCCATTTAAAAAGGGTATTTAGTAGTTGAAAAGAAATATAACATCCCACAATTGGGTTTAGGGTTCGCCAACTGTCACTTTTGTCAGAACCAAAATAATTCTCTACGCCCAAAAAGGTTGCTCTCTGAAGTTTTATTTGCATACAGATGCCCATGCACAAATTGCCTGCCTCAATGCCTCTCAGCCTGCCTCAAGATTTTATCTACCAGGCCTCTGTCCACAGCTACAAGCTCTCACAGAGCCCCAAGATTAAGATGTTCTTGAAGAAACACCCACCTAGAGTTCATCAACTGTAGAGCCTAAATTCCTCCTGCTACACTGGGCCACGTCACCTTGCAGGCTCACCGCTCCTCTCCTGGTTTCTGAGGTAGGAACAAAAGCATGATCAGGTTATGGCAGGGATAGCTTCTAAACTTCTGGGTCTCCTTACCAAAGGTAAAACAAATTATGGATCCTTCCTTTTCTGTCATGAATCTTGCCCTTCCTGGTGAGAAGACATCTCCGAACTCACTTCCAGCAACCATATGGGAAAGAGATGGTTCAGCTTAGCTGTGGAAAAAAAGCAGATAAGAAGGTCTCAATGTGTAAATCCCCTTTCCTACAAGTGAAATGCCTTAGGGTCTGGAGTTTTCTGGTGGTCTGCTGCCTAGGTACACTTTCAGCTAAATTACTACCAGTACTGCTGTAACTTCTAGGGCCAGCATCCAGTTGTTACAATCCCATTTCCGGACTCCCTGTGGTAATACCTAGAATTGTTCTAAGGTTACTTGTTTTGCTGTCTCTTGAAAGAAAATCCATTTCTGGTTTCAGCCATAGGGTTCAGGAACTCTCAGTCTCCTTAGCTGCTCTTGTAGGGCTAAAATCTGAAACAACCATATCTCCTGCTTAATCATCTCCAGCCTTCACAAAGGCTTCTTACCTTAATTCAAACCAAACTAGAATAGTTATACAGTCTTAAACATCTCATGCTTCTCATTAGTTAATGATGTATCCCCAGATGGATAATCCATTCCAGGGTTAGTTATAGATATCACAGCAGGAAGATTTTAAATTATCCACTGCTGTGAACACTCCCCCATCTATTGCAGGTTCCTGTGTCCTTGCACCCACTTAAGGTCTCACTTTCCCAGGAGCTGTTAGGCAGAACAAGAACTGCCGCTGTAATTGTTATATAGGTCAAGAGCTGCTACTGTTCCTGTCACCAGACACTCATTATTCACTACTCTCTGGTCATTTTGATAGAATTTTACTCTGCATAAACTGGTTCTATTTCCTGTTAACTACCTCAGTAAGAAAAGTTCCAAGACACTGTTTTTTTCCACTCAAACAAAAAGAGGAAAAAACAAAGGAAAAAAACCAAAAACTAACATTTCTACCAATTTCATCTTATGAGAAAATAAGTCTACCTCCACAAAATCACAGAATGACAAAATAGTTGAGGTTGCAAGGCACCTCTGGAAGTCATCTGGACCAACACACCTACTCAAGCAGGGCCACTTAGAGCTGGTTACCCAGGACCATGTCCAGGCAGCTTTTGAATATCTCCAAGGATGGAGACTCAACAACTTCCCTGGACAACCTGTGCCACTGCTCAGTCACCCTCACAGCAAAAAAAGTGTTTCCTGACATTCAGAGGGAGCCTCCTGTGTTTCAATTTGTGCCCATTGCTTCTTGTCTTGTCACCAAGTACCACTGAAGAGGCTGGCTCCATCCTCTCTGCACTCCCTCTTCAGGTGTTTATATACATTGAGAAGTTCCCCGAGCCTTCTCTTCTCCAGGCCAAACAGTCCCAGCTCTCTCTGCAATTCCTCATACGTGAGATGCTCCAGTCCCTTTATAAGCTTCTTGTCCCCTTGCTGGACTCTCTCCAGTACATCCATGTCTCTCTTGTACTGGGGAGTCCAGAACTGGACACAGCACTCCAGGAGTGGCCTCACCAGGGCTGAACACAGGGGAAGGATCACCTTCCTTCACCTGCTGACAATGCTTTGCCTAATGCAGCCCAGGATACCATCAGCCTTCTTTGCAGTACACTGTTTTGCTTCAAATGACAAAACAATGAACTTCAGATCCCCCTTTTCCACTGACAGCCTCCTTTATCTCAAGAATTATTTTATCTAAAGCTTCCCTTACCTAACATGGAGAATTCTGAAACTTCTAAATTGAAAATAAGATCATTAATAAAGTTTCTTCATTGTAGCTGGTATAGTCTGGTTTGGATTTTGTATGAGAATAGTGTTGATGGCACACTGATGGTTTACTTGTTCTTAAGTAGGTGCTAAATGTCCCTAAGTAGTGCTTATACTAGTCAAGGACTTTTCCAGCTTCCCATGCTCTGCCAGGGGCACAAGAAGCCAGAAGGTGGGGAGGGCACAGCCAAGGCAGCTGACCCCAACTGACCAAAGGGATATTCCATACCATATGATGTCATGCTCGGTATATAAAGCTGGGGGGAGGAGGAAGGGGGAGACATTTGGAGTGATGGTGTTTGTCTTCCCACGTAACCATTACACGTGATGGTGCTCTGCTTTCCTGGAGATGGCTGAACACCTGCCTGCCAGTGGGAAGCAGTGAATGAATGCCTTGTTTTGCTTTGCTTGTAAGTGCAGCTTTTGCTTTACCTATTAAACTGTCTTTAACTCAGCCCAGGAGTTTTCTCCCTTTTACTCTTCTGATTCTCTCCCCCATCCCACTGTGAGGGGAATGAGCAAGTGGCTGTGTGGGGCTCAGTTGCTGACGGGTTAAAGCACGACAGAGTGAATGCAAGCATTAGTTTTCATAAGAAAAGTGCTACTTGGGGCAAAGGAAATTAAATCATGTATGTTTGTGGTACTGACGTGCGGAAAGCAGACTCCACAATCTATAAGATTGTAAAGTAGGTATGTTTATTCAGCACTGGGCCACACGGGGGGGTAGTCCCAACAAAGCCGTGTATACCTGGTGCGGCAACTCGCTTCAAATTTATACAGTCAGGTACTACCTATTCAAATGATTACTCATACATACGCATGACCTATCCTCGCCTCGTATTAAAATTAGTTCCCAAAAACTCCTCCCAACTGAGCTTGCGCAGTCCTTTCTGGTGCTGGTCGCGGGGGCCGTGGGGATGAAGGCTGATGACTCTTCTTCGCCACCGCCAGTAACCCCCCGTCCCCGCGCAGGCGCAGCCGCCCCTCGGCTCCCGCCCAGGCTGCCGCGCTGGTTACACCTCGGTTCGCCCGGCAGCTGCCCGCCCTCGCGCCGCCTCAGCCGTTAGGGGCTCTTCCCGCCACTTCCTGAGGCGAGTGTCTGGAACCATCCCCCGTGAGGAGCCGCAAGGCTTCCCGCCCCCCTGCTAGCCTACACTACAAATACTCAACAAATCGCCCATCAACATTCCATCCATTAAGAGAGTTAACAAGTCATTGAACAACATCTTATCTATTAGGATTTTCTTAACCCCTTCTCTCAGTACGATAAGCAGCAGGGTGAGCAAAATGCATCTGTACATCTCGATTTTCTATTCTAACTGAAGAACTCTACATACTGTGCTCCCCAGACTAACAAGTATTGCAACATTGTTGTGGAATAAGATATTTTACATGGTTTTGGTCTAGGATTTATTAATATTTTTGACAGCGATCACAAAATTAGATTATATAATTCTTAACACTAAAGCATCAGCCCATTTAACAGAGCAATTCGATAGAACTCGTTACAATTGAAATAGTGACTTAGTTAGAGATTCGAGAATGGCAAGGATGACCCGAAACTTACAGCAGGGTTGTACACACAGATGGGGTTTAAATCAGAACACACACAGACAGACCGACAAACAGCTCTAAATCAAATTGCACATATAGACAGGCAGACAAAACAGTTGAAATCAATTTGCATGCATACACATGCAGAGGTTCACCTGTGATTAAAATCTCCCCTTTAATGAGTTTCATGAATTACTCACTTTTATGTGCTGGCATTCAACAATGGACAGTTGGTGAACCTTGCGAAATCAGGCCTTTGAGTCCTCGTGAAATTAACAGACAATCCTTCAGTCCTTGTGAAATCTACCCCGAGAGGCATCCCAGCCTAGGGGGAGATACAGGGTCACACAGCCTGCTGTGGTCTTGGAGACCTCAAAAGGTGTCACTCTTGGATTGCTATTTATAGGATCTTGAGAAGATTGGCTTTAGTCAGTATTTCCCATTCTGGCCACAATTTGTGCTGAGTCATTCTGGTATACAATTCACCAGGTGTGGCCAGGGGGGGTGCCTGGCGCCCAAGTCACTGCACTCGTGACCAAGATAACAGTACAACAGGGCTTACCCTGATATCTCAGGGTGGCCTGGGGGGGCTACACCACCACACATGTATAGATTTATACACCTACTGGCTGCCTTGCTCCCAAGATGGTTGTGTTTCTGAAAAGAAGCCAAATTATCTGGTAGGGGAGAACCCTGGTGAGAAAGAGAGGAGCTGAAGCCAAGCTCCATCTCATGGCAGTGGAGCTGCTACGGCCACTTCGCAGAGGAGAATACTACGCTTAGAGCTGAAAAGAGTATGCTGCTAGAGGTACTAATTAAATGTCTGGAAACTCATAGCTATTTGTGATAGTCACATTAATACAATTAACTTAGAAAACCTTCTCTTAGGATTATTCAGTTCCATTTGTGTGACTTGGTTCTAACTCAAAAATTTATTAAATTCTCTCCCTTCGAATGCACACAAAAAAGACAAATTAAATAGAAGGTAAGGTTTTCCCTGCAATATAAAACAAAATTTGAACAGAGAAACAACTTTTAGATTAAAACAAGAGAGACAATGGGAAAAGCAGTCCTTTGCTGTTGAACTTCACTCTGTTTTATAAGCCAATAAAAATACAGATTAATAGATTCTTTGTGCAATAAAAATGGAAATAAGACAGATACATTTCCTCCTTGCAGCCTCTTTAACCAGAAAATTCTGCACTGTTCTGTGAGAAGTACCTTCTCTCTGAGGACAGAAAGGCAAGGAATGTAGAGAAAGGCAAAATTTTGTGTAACAGAAAACCAGCAAATTTTCCAAACTGTATATGGTTCCTGGAACTAATAATACCAAAGAAAGATAAACATACTCTTGGAGTAAGAGGTACTTCTCTATTACTAGAAAAGACAGTGATCTTAAATACAGGATTGATAAAGCAACTAGCAATTACATTGGACTACAATTCCTTTATATCATTTCACAAATAAAATCAGTGTTTAAAAAAAAAGAAAAAAAATGTCGTATGAAAATACATAATGACCATCCAAACTGAGACTGTTAATAATAAGAATAAATAATAATAAAAAATAAGGCAGTATTATACACCTCAGCTGGACATAAAGACATTCCATCACAAGTATTTATTCACCATTTTGTCTATTATTGCCAGCAACTACAGTCTTGCCTTTCACGTTAAGGTACATCACTTTGAGGATAAAACCATACTGGAAAGTCAATTAGCCTCCACAGCTTCATCTTAGCTTTCAGGCTAAGATAGTGGAATGAACATGGGGAGTGGGAAACAGAAAATTCACAGAAAGCTCTTGTAAGACCCGCCTCATGGACATCCACCAGGACATTCTGCTCCACAACAGAAACGGTCAGGAAATATACGGCTTCCAAACACCACCTGCCCATTAGTTCCCATAGTAAGGTCTGTACCAGCAGCAGAAGTCACAAACCACTATATGCTTCTAGTGTCCCTGGCTGGACAGTCAATATAAACCACATTGCTACAGCTTCTTCTACCTGGAAATTCACAGAACTCTGTTTTAAAAGTTGGAGAACTTAACTCAATATCAGGTTATGATAGATTTCTGTGAAAATCTAAGCTCTTCTCCCAAAACTTACACACCCTACAATCAATCACCTCCATCTGGATGCTTTGAGGATTGTTTGTTTGTTGTTAGGTAGATCTAAAATAGTAGCTTGCACTCTTAGTTTTCCCTCCCTGGGATGGGAGGCAGGGAGGAAGGGGGGATGGCCCCCCAGGTAGCCACGCAGTCATGCTCTGCAGCCCCGCAATTCCAACTCACCTTTGCAAACAAACTGTTAAATTTGCTTACTAAATGCAGGTCTGTTGATCAACAGAAATCTGCTTATTAATGACAGCAAGGGATAAAAAATTTCCATGAAAACAAAACGTTGAAATCAAAACCAATTAAAAAAGACAACTACTGTACTTTAAGTGATGCAGTGAGGACAATGTGTTTAGATAAATCATAGACTACAAGGATTTGAGAGGAGCTTTCTAAAACAGTAACAGACATAAGCCTACTAAGGTCACAGATTGAACTGTGAGCATCACTGGTTAAAATATAACGCAGTGCAATTTTAGCCGGCATGGACAGAGGTGTAACATATTGCATTTATTAATAAAGACAAACATAACAAATCGGAAATAAATCTGGTTGGGTTTTTTTCATGTTTTTGTACCTTCCATTTCAAAGAAGTTCGCTCTAGAAGTCAGATGCTTTTACAGAAAGCCATTACAGAAACATAGCATCTGAAGTAAAAAGGAAATTGCAGTTGTCAGACATGTTCCTCTCCGTTGTTATAAGTAGCATCTATCTGCTTGAGATTCTCCCTAATGAACAAGCTGTATTCTTAAATTGCTGCACAATCTGAAAAACTTTGATTTAGACATTTTTCATTCAGAACTGGAGGAATTCAGTTTGAAAGATTGCCTGGATGTTTCTCAAAGTAATTACTAGAGAATTACAAAACTCTTAAGAGGTGCTAAAAATCCAAGTAAACATAAATACTTTGAAGAACACACATCAGAAACACTAGCTTAGATATTCTTAATGTGAATATCACTGAAGAATTAAGATCCAGTTTTTACTGACTCCAGAAAGTCCATTAATTCCCCTTCCCTCAAAGATGGAAAAGTGAAGCATACCATGTTGAGGAGATTGAGGCAAAAACTAAGTATTTGCCTGAATAAAAGTGCTTTTTCTGTCCAAACAAAGACAATTACCACTTTCTGTTACCCTAAAAACATGGGCTATCCTAAGCTCTCACATTAATATGATTCAGCTGTCAAGGGCAAAGGGATTTTTCTCATTACATGCAAGTCCAATGGTATTCATTATGCAGCATTCAAGTGCTCTATAACAAGGAATTTTAGGTCTAGATCCCTCATAGGGATCCAGGATTGCAATAATTTTTTGGGTTATGAAATCTTTCAATGTAAGAGGAAATGATTAAGCATTTATAAAAATCAAGCTTTGCTGAAGAAGCTTCCAAATAATGAAACCTTAATCATGTCAGGAAAATAATTCATGCAACCCGTAAAAGACACCACAGTTAGCTTAACTCAGCTCTTTCAGGGGTGTTCATAGGAACAGGCAGGATTCTTTTCCAGTTCCTGGAAATCATACTTTTTGGCAGTAGGCAATACATGCATAAACATATATGTTTAGTCTTCTTAGCTATTTATAATTATTCTAGTCTTTAATACACACTGACAGAGAATGGTTATCAAGAACTAGGTTGAGCAACATTTCCTCAATTTCCCATGTACCTTGGGGAAAAAACAAAGGAATTTCGTATGTTTAGATTAAGCACTTCTTAATTAAATATTTAAACATAAATTGTCATAGAGTACTTCTCATATGAACAGCAATTTTGAATATTATTTTGTAAGTAAAATATTTGAAATAAAATATTTTTGTATTTTATAAGTTTATTTTAGTGAATCTATCTGCATTCATAAACAGTGACACCTTTTCACAGTACAAACAAAACTCATTTCAAATGTTTTACTAGAACATATATTTTAAAAACCACAAAGGCAAGGAGGAACCAACAAAAGGACAATGCAGGAATCTATTTATTTATTTATTAGGAAAAAAGCGATCTACTTGTTACAGCATCACTGAAAAGTGAGCTTTGAGCTAATCCAGCTCAACATACAAATTCCATGAACTTCCTGTCGTTCAAGCTGAGCTCTCAAGATGAGAAGTACAAAAGCTAATTAGATTTCCTTTCAAAATCAAGCCCTATTTTACTATAAAAGTAAGAAAATTTCTAATTAGTGTTTCTGTATATCCTGGACAGACTTAAGTTTCTGCTGCTTTTAACAGATTTAAGCCTGAAATTTAGGGATATCAGCATGCAGAGAAATCTTATTCCCTAGGAAAAAAAAAATCACATAAACCATAGTGAATATCAGAATTACTATAACAGAGAAACAGAGAAGCTACAATTCAAAACAAACGTATTAAATCAGAGCAAAAAAAATGTTAAAACTGATGCTAGAACCCCAAACAATTAAATATTATTTTTGAACGCAACAATATTTATTGTCCTGTAGAGAAGTGATGATTTTGACAATATATTTGCAGAGTATTTAAACTGGTTTTGACACAGATGCTTATTTGCAATTGTGACATTCTTTTTAGTATGTTTCTTTATTGCACAATATAGCCTTCCAATATAGTAATTGTTTCCTGCACTATAAAAAAGTATCTTTAGTACATTGACACAGTGTTCTAGGTATTCAAAACTCTGTTGTGTTTGTAGAGGTTTAAAACATTTTTCTAGTGCAAAAGTTAATCCTCAGCTCTAGTTAGAAGAAATGCAGTTCTGCACAGTTTTAAAAGAGCACTTAAACTCATTAATGCAAATCTGGATTCCTGTAAAATGACTAAGAAAAATGCAAAAATGGACAAAGGTAGTGTACAGAAGTAGGGTAGCACAGAGAGATGAATGACATTTCAGATCCGGCTGCTCCTGATTTATCATTAATTGCTATAATAAAAGTAGCAGCAGTTTCTCTATTTTTTTCTCTCAGTTAGAAAATGAGTGAAACACAGCCAGCACTCACTTCTACTTGTTGCTAGGTTATACCCTAATTGCAATGGAAAATCTTAAGAATTACCAGGTAAAAGGCTTATTGACTACAATAGGCTCTTTTGATTGCAGGACTGTTTGCCTGTTTAGAATAAAAAAAAAAAAAGTCATACCAGGTTAGTACGGTCCATACAGTGCAGGTAGGACAAGAGAGCTAGAAGGAGGTTAGCTATTCTTGGACTCTCTTACCATATCGGATAGGGTGAAGTATGGGCAGAATCTTCACTGGAACAAAAGTTGCATGGATTACTTCGTTTACACAGTAAGGAGAAAAAGGGAAAGATTATGATTTTCATTCACAGTCTATATTGCAGAGTAGCACAGACACTTGTCTTTCCATAGGGCAGAGGCTGTCACACACACCATCTGGTGGCAGGGTATCTTCTAGCACTTCCTGAAGCTGGTGAGCCAGCCCATTTCAAACATTGCCTAACCAGCCCTCAAGAGCAGGTCCTTATGATGCTCGTATGCCAGAGCACATGGACACATGACACAAGGGCATGAATAAAAATCATTCTGCTTTGGCTATACTGGTACAGTCATAGTGTTTATACTATCGTAACCTGTTTCCACAAGGGAGGGGGAATGGCCTTTTAAACGATCATAAATCTTTGCAACAGGAGCTTTTCTACCAGTATGATTAGCTCAGGAAGGAAAAAGTATATCCTTATGTGATCTAGTTATTATGCAGAGAACATATTTCAATCTGTTCTAGGCCCAGGTTTACCTGTGCTAAGATACTTATGATGAACGATGTTCTATAAATAGCTCTTCTTTGAAAAGGTAAGCACTGCTAGGCTCCGAGGCATGCATTTCTCTAACAATGTAAATCTTAAATGACAGGCCTTAGATGAATGAACAATGATCTTAATCAACCATGCTCAATGAACCACAGCATTATAATTTGATCTTGTTCATTACATATTACTTGGCATTAGATAAATTGGAAGTACTTTTTGAATTTGCCAAGCACAGCTGAGGTCTCTCCTCCGTAATTCCTTCAGTTAATCACATATAGATGTTGACTGTAATATCTTATTTTGGGTTATTTATCTTACAGCATATCATAGCTTATAATAAATGAACTCACAGTGTAAATCTCCATGCAAAGGAAAGTTTTAAATATGCTAACAACTTTCATATTCAGTACATTCAACTAAGCAGCCAGAGAAACTAGACCAAAAAAGACTCAATAAATGTACACTCTTAAAATTTAGTCTCACATAAATCCTCAGATGATGCTTTAATTCTGCAATCCACAGGCAAATATAGAGGAAGAAACGTACTTAAAGTGATGTGGCAATCTAATAGAACATTGGATATTCTGATCTGTCAGATTACTCTGTGACCAGCACAGTCTATTCCAAGTTTTATGGGATAAACAGATACATGTTACAGCTCTTGCTAGTAACTGCTAGCAATAAAACAAACCCATTGAGAGCAAGTCCTGGAGGAAAAGAGCATTTATTTTTCATTAAATGAGCACTTCAGGATATGCTTACTCTTACAATTTGTACAGTTCCGAGTTTCATTGGAGGCAGTTTGGAGACCATGCCAAGAGCTCTCTGTTCCTCAAGTCCTGCTGCTGGGAATAGGCACATTAGTCCAGCTTCTCTCTTGCCAAGTTGATGCTCGTCAGACTTTGTTAATCTTGTGCCCAAGGCTAGCCCTGCTCCTGACATTGTCCAAGACACTCAATTCTATTTCACATTGGAAACACAGTAGCTAGCACAGAGATTTTACTCTGACAGCATCAGACCACTTTGCTTCTGCGTCCTACTACATCACATAACATCTCGCTGTCAGCAGATGACTTCGTTGCCCTACTTCAAAGAATTCTAAACAGCACACTTAAGATAAAAAAGTTGCTTCATACTGGTAATATCAACAACATAATAAGCAACCTCCTCTTCCTCAGGC
>VZTV01098162.1:2982-13569 GCA_013400875.1 Anhinga rufa
GACAGGTTACATCCCATATTATACTAACTGATACTGTTGGAAAAAAGCAGGTTAACAGACATGCAATCCATTCTTCAAGTCTAAAAGAGAAACAACAGGTTACTCTTCAGGCTGGGAAAAATTGCTATGACTTTAAATTAAATCTTTCAACCAGTTACAAAACCAGAAGAAAAAAAAAAAGATTAAGAAGAGGGGAAAAAAAGGAGCTTGCTTACATAAAGGAGCAAAGAAGCTCATTATTAATAGGGGAAAAGGCGTGATGGCCATTAGTACTTAAAGACAAGGGGAGAGAGAGGTCTTTGGTAGCAGGGCCCTGATAGGGCGACTAATTAGCTGGTGATGGCTTTCAGGAAAATTCTAATGCATCGTAAAACCAAGGGCTCCACTGAGTTGATAATTTTCAGTCCAATAAAATTAGAATATTTTATTTTCTAGGCTATATTGATTCAGTGAGTTTTGCTCGCTGTTATAGTTCAGTGGCCCAGGACAAAAGTGTATTTCAGTACTATTTTCTTTCCAACTTGTGGGGAATAAATTACTGTTTAACTTTCCCTCATGAAGCAGATTATCTTCCACAGTCACATCCAGTGAGCTGCTTTCCTTGGGTAAGCAGAGCTTTCAGTTCAGATGGAAATTTTTCAACAAACAACCCCACTGTTTTCCTCTCAGCACCATCACCGAAATCTGATCTACGCCTTATTCAGCAAAGAAGTGAGTAAGAGGACTGAAGTGTCTCAGAGTAAATGTAAATCAGCTTGCTTACCTGCATTCTCCTCAGTCATGTATATTATCACCATAATGATCACCCTTTGTTCATATGTTTTGGGTTCGATGCCACTGACAACTGTCCACGCAGAAAATGCCCAAATTCAGTGGCAATTCCTCTTTTTTAGTTTGGTTTACACCATTTCAGTCAAAGTTGCAAAGTTTTCTAATTAGCACTTAAGCTCTTCAGAGTGGGTGATATGTATAGCACTTGCTTTTTATTGTCCCTACGCTCATATTGTTACTTCAACCACCATTTAAAGAAAGTTCTAATGACTTTTTTTTGCAGGAGGGTAGACAACAGAGTGAATAAATAAAACTTCTTGAATAAGTAAAAGAAGTTGGAATTAACTCCTTAACAACGCTGCATATGAGTCCTATTTCTGCAAAGCTCCCTTCTTGGCAAAGGACTTAAACACATTTAAATTCTACTGGCTTCAGTGACAGCTGAGTACATGTTTAAGTATTTTGTTGGTGGCTGGCCACCATATTCTATACCTCGCAGAATCTAGCTTTTAGACAGATCTACTGGGCAAGAGAGGTGATGGAGGGGGGGTATTAAAATATAGGATATTGGCACCTATAACATTTTTTTTCCAGATACAAAGAAGAAAAATTCAAGAAATATACATTTGAAAGTGAATGCTAAACTTCCAAAGTTTATAAGAAATTTTGAAAATTGTTTTCTCATATTACCATTATGAGATAGCACTGGTAGGAAGAAATAGTTATTAATATTTTAAAATAGTATATCACCAGATGTCCTTTCTGAACTATTCAGTATCCATATGGCAGCCTTTTTTAAGTGTAAGTAAGTGTATTTGTCCATATACAAAAGCAATCTCCTTAGATATTCTGGGCTATCAAAACATGACAGAAAAATGAATGTGCACTTTTCTGTGCTCTCTTCCCTTTAAATCTGCCTCCTCAAAATAGCAGATACTTCCAACTGTATATTCATGGACTGGCTTTGCAAGTTAATTACCAGTGTTCTAGATCATTGTAAATGACACCTAAAGGCCAGTCCAATCTACTGGGCTGCAAGGGGAGTAATTTATTTTATAATGTGTGACATATCTGTATATACTGTGTAATTACAGAAAGTTTTCTGATGCAATTTAATTTCAGCTGGCTCTGTATTTGATGAAAACCTTATATAATGATGAAGTCATTATTAACATACACATTAAATACATGTACGTAATTTGCAAAACTTCCAAAAAGAAGGCATATCTTGTATTAAGGTAATAATGCCCACTACAATCATATTACACTCAGGAACATGAAAGGAATACTAGATTAAAAATAGATTACCACATATGTATATATATTTCATTGAATAAATAAAAAGTAAGAAAAGCAGTGCATGTTTTGAGATATATATTCTTGCTGTGATGACTATTTACCTGTAACTCAAATGAATCTGTAGCTCTTTCCTACAGACAACCTGGTCCAGATTGTTCCTAGTACAGTCCACGTTCTGCAGTCCAATGCAATTCTTAGCTGATTTATTTTCAGTTATGTTCACAGATGGAGGCAGAAGCTGATCCCCTGACTTTAAACAGTTTGACGTTCATTTGGAACATGAGAAAAAGCTAGTGGTGCCATGATAAGGCCAAGGCAAGATTTTAAAAAACTGACAGACTCACTTTTACTCACAGTCAGCTTTTCTGACTCACTGGGAAGTCTGCAGAGCCAGCACAGAGACTATGCAACATGACACTTAGTCTTAACTGTGCTTTCACCTCAAGTTGGCAAGCAATGCAAGATTAAGCAGAACAAGTGGCATCCAAAAAGAAGAACACATAGGTAATTATGCAAAGGCAAATCTCACTTAGCAGTGGTAATACTGCTGTCCTCCAGAGACTGCTGCTTCACCATTTTATACATAAAGGATTCAAAATAAATAGCCATTCTTCAGGAACTCGCAGGCTAAAGACAGCACGAAATGCATTGTACAAACCCACAATCAAGGCAATGACTAAGGCACCTGCTCAAAAGTATCTCCCCAAAAGTGTCTGCTCTAATGGCTCTCACAAATACTCCCAGAAAGAGATATTCCACAATATGGAGCAGTGTTGAGCCAGTGATTACTGCCTTCTGCCACCTAATCACAATGTGCAGCTGTACAGAATAATAGCAAAATTAATTTGAAGTTTATCTGTGCAATAACAATGTTTCCTGGAAAATGTATGCATATAGCTTCAGATCAAATACATGAACAACTGGTCAGTCTCCAAATAGGCAAGTTTTACAGCAGCAGTAACAACTGTTTATACAAAGAGAGCTGTAGCCTCTGACAAAATATAATGTCTTCTTTCAAAGGAAAGGGCTACACCGATATATTCTGTTGAACAAGGTAGAGAAGCTATGGCAGCAGTGACTAAAACAATGAAGATCCATAAAAGTCACAGTACAATTCAGAAATGAATGTGATTTTCTGGTAGAACAAAATGGTTTGCAAAAGGCACTATAAAATGTAATTGAAAGTTCTGTATATGCCTATATTAGCAGCTTAATTCTTTGGAAAACAGTACAGTTACTCTAAATGGCAATTCATGTTTCAAAGGTGCCTAAATTAATAATTGTTCAGTTCTGATTATATGTGTCCTGGTTTCAGCTGGGATAGAGTTAATTTTCTTTTTAGTAGCTTGTATGGGGCTGTGTTTTGTATTTGTGCTGAAGCAGTGGTGATAATGCGGAGATGTTTTGGTTGTTGCTCAGTAGCGCTTACACTAGTCAAGGACTTTTTCAGCTCCCCGTGCTGTGCCGGGTGCACAGGGAGCTGGGAGGGGACACAGCCGGGACAGCTGACCCCAACTGACCAAAGGGATATTCCACACCATATGGTGTCATGCTCAGTATATAAAGCTGGGGGAAGAAGAAGGAAGTGGGGGGACATTGGGAGTGATGGCGCTTGTCTTCCCAAGGAACCGTTACGCGTGATGGAGCCCTGCTTTCCTGGAGATGGCTGAACACCTGCCTGCCCATGGGAAGCACTGAATGAATTCCTTGTTTTGCTTTGCTTGCGTGCGCGGCTCTTTCATTACCTATTACGCTGTCTTTATCTCAACCCATGAGTTTCCTCACTTTTACTCTTCCGATTCTCTCCCCCATCCCACCAGAGGGGAGTGAGCGAGTGGCTGCGTGGTGCTTGGTTGCTGACTGGGGCTAAACCACGACAATATGAAAATTCATACTATATTTAAAAAGATTTAAGAAGTAATGAGTGTTGGTTTAAGAGGAAGAGAAAGTAACAGTGTTGTGGAAACCCTCATCACGGGTTAGCTTGTGCCCTGGTTTGAAAGTACATGTCCATACACATTGATTACACAAGCTGATTTTGCTAGTGTTATTAAATACATCTACTCCTACAATGTTTATTTCTACAATGTTTATTTCTACTACTCCACAACTAGTACTACAACTGATGATAATAATACAAGATGGAGAAGCACAGTTTCATTTAAGCAAATAATTTTGTTTTCTGTCATCATGCTTCTATCATTCTGGCAATTTACCCAAAGGAATAGCATAGCTAATTGATCCCATCACAATCTGAAGACCTATTAGCCTTTAAGCTTAATTGTATGTATTAGTACAGTAAAGGGCAGAAATCCTTTATTTGAAGTGTTGACTTCTGAGAATCTGAAGGCAGAACAAGGGCTGACAAATACCGAAATTGCTCAAAAATCATTAGGTGTTATTATGAATGGAAATCTATTCTGTCTATTGCAATGAACTGGTCACATACAGCCTTATTTCAAATAAGATAATTGTCATACAAACAATGAATCCAGAAAGCATGTTTCTGTGCCATTCCTACTGTCAGTACAATTTAACAAGTGGGAACTCAAAATGAGAAAGGAGGTAATGAAAGCATTAGTTAAAATTATGTTCTTTAAACAAGGCTATTTCTCTTGTGTATGGAGAAAGCACGGGAGGAAATGAAAACCAAGCCCTAAGGGATCAGGCCACCCGCCCATCTGGAATTCCAACAGGGGCCATAAGCAGGCAGCTAGAGCAGTGCATAAGAGCAGAACCACGCAGGGGTAGTTCACTGGCTGCTCCGCTGGGACTGTCTGCCTCTGCCCAGGGTCGGCAGCAGCACCCCTCTCTTCAACAGCCTCCATGGGACTTTGTACCACAGACTGCAAGACAGAAAGCAATGCAGAAAATGTCTCAGAGGCAGGAAGTGCCTGCACAAGTTGTTTCTAGTATATTTGCTTTATTTTACTAGAAAGAGAAGATTAAAGACGAGAGCTTGGATTTTGTCAATCCAATGTCTGGAAAACACATAGAGCTTTATTCTCAAACTGTGAACAGGCTCACACACATTTTGTAGAATGTTTCCTCCCTTTCACACTTATTAGGAACGAACTCCTGGTCAGTTTTGGTGAGGGTGGTGACTTATACCTTGCTGAGGTGCTCAGAGTCCTAGACAGCTTTACCAATTGTCAGAAGACCAAGGGTTTGCTCACAGATTCTCACAGGTCTTATCATTTACCCTTGGACAATGATACTTGCATAATGTCCCAATCCTAGTTAATAGGGCATACCTGCTGAGATCACTAATGCAGCATCTCAATGGTAATTCAATTTAAAAGGAAGCTTTTGTAGGGTGTCTGCAGTATACAATTTAATTATATTAAGATTAGTTTACTGTCAGCCTCACTGATTGTACTGATAGTCGGCTATATCAGCCTTATGTTTGAGTATCTATTTCATTTAACTTGTAAGCCCAGGCCAAAATAATCAGGAACTTTCTAGATAAATTGCATGTTCCCAGCAGACGAATGGCCAATATATCTACTTGATAGCATAGTTCAGGGGAAATGCAGGGGAGTGGTGTTTATCTGCTTTAAATCTGGACAACACAGATTTTACCTAATTTTCATCTATACTAAGTCTATGATTTACTGTTGTACTACTGCTCTTTGACACAGCATTATAAACAGGCTTTTATGCTGGTAGCTTCACACTCTCTCTTCATTCCTGTTAGACAGCATTCTGATCTAAAAACATGTCTCTCATAGGTATGAGGGAGAAAAGGTTTGCGGGAGGGAAGAAGAAACCTCCTTACTGCTAGTAACACAGCCAAGTAAAAGCTGGGTTAGCTGCTTGGCCCAGAAATGGAGGACAGAATCCAGTTGATGTTATGCATTAGCATCTTGAATGGCACATGGGACAACATGGGACAAACAGATAACTCACTGATCAGGGTACCACCCACAGCTGGTCTACAGGGTTTGCTGAGGTCACCAAAACAAACACAACCCTGTCCTTTGGAGACATCACCATCTGCTAGGGTCAGTTCCTGAGGAGGCTAAAAATCCTTCTTTAAAAACCCCTAGTAGGGCTCTCTTCATTTCTAAGCATGGCCTCAGGAAGAGAAGAGTATGTGTCATTAGGAGTTTACCCTATGCATTCACCCATGACAATATATGGAGCATCATACAAACCATGTTGGGAGAAAAAAACTGATGCCTTGCTGCCATCTAAGTCCTTGAACTACCTGTTTCATAAGATGGCACATCCTCTTGTTTTCTGCTGCACAATGACACAACTTCACCAGCTTTCTCACCCACCTACTCTTCTAACCTCAGTAGTTTATACACAGCAAACTCTCAAGAAAGGCATAAAATGTGTGTTTATATCCTTTGAGATGGAGAACAGAACTGAATATGAAAACAGAAGGGAACACCATAGCTCATTTCAAAACAACTGGAGTGCTTTGAAACAGGCTCTGAGGATTTCTCCTGGATTGGTCTGTAAAGGGCAGCACCAGGTATGTTACCTTTAGGTTCATCCAGGATCAGGTAGCAATTTAGGATCACCTTTCAAAATCCTAGCTGCAGATCAAGATACTTACACCCACACACGCACTAAGTCCCACTTTAGGTGTATAGATCTTCTACCACAGGGCACTGGTATCTCAGTTCACCAGCCAGGGCTGCAAAGGGGTTAATTGGATCAGTGACTTTTCTTGGTCACAGAGAACCTGCTCACAGTGCATTTTTGTGGAAAACTTCAAGAACGAGTGATTCACCTCTGAGTTTCATCATATGGGGCTTTGTTGGCCTGGGGGAGCTATATACACTGTCAATGCTAGGGTGAATTTTCTTAATGGCACAGGAGCACAAGGCCATGAGTTAGATGAAGCAACTGTTCAGCTGGAAAAGTTTATGGAAAAATACTAGTCTCTAGGCTCAGGCAAATAATTTGAAGAAATATAAAAATGAGAAAGAAGGAGGCTTTGTCGAAGATGCAGAGTTTGTAATTTGAGATTAATACATTTCCCAAAAGTTTTAGAGAGTGATTCTGACATTACAGAAGTTTTCAAGCTGTTAACATAATACAATATTTATAAGATATCTTTGAAATGTTTTTAAATGGGTGTTTGGAAACCTTGATGATTTAATATATTTGATTATGACTGTGCAGTAATTACAAATAATTTTGTTTCCACTGAAGATTATAAATGATCAAGACCTAGTACGAAAAGCAATTTTACAAAATTCAAGAGAAAAAATAGCTATATCCAACCTGCATTACTTCTCCTTGAGATCCTTCAAGACTAGACTCTAGTGGTTTGTGGGCACTAGAATGGAATTACTGAAATATTGTACTTTTAAAAATGTGTTCTCCTGAATGTTTCAGAAACAACTTATAAAATAAATTTGGAAACTTATCTAAAGCAGTAAAGCCAAGCTGTAAAGTGTTGGGCCCAAAACTACTGCTTTGTGAAAAGCATGGCCTGAAAAGATGATCCTGGTCAAGGCCTCATTAAATCAGCTACTGGCTAAGACGGAGAAAACAACCACTTTATTGAATAGGCAGTAGAAGGAGGAAAATAAATTGTTATTGCATGCATGCAATTGTTTGATCTCATCCATGTATGTAAATAAACAAATAAAGGTAAAGCAAAACATGATTGTGGAACAGTCATTGAGGTCTTGCAAAAATACTGAGAAATGGTTTAAATCCATGTTTCCAGTGGATGTTCAGGTGCTTTTGTAAAATTAACATTATATATAAACACAAATCAGTGTTTAAGTGCCAGATGGTTAATGAAGGCCAGCCAGGCAACTTCCATAATTCACAATAATGAGTATGGTAATGAGCCTGCATTATAAACTGAAGAGCCGAGTGATACATAGTGCCTACTTGAAGTAACAAAGCATTTGGAGTGTTTGGTATTAGCGAAAAATGTTGCATTTCCACAGAAAAAACACAGGATATGTAAGTAATAGGTTTGTTTAACTTGAATGAAAGGATCCTCAAAGTTTGTTACAAATATTATCAATAAATTTAATATCCATTAATAGCAAGCAACTACAATTAAAATGAAGTGACAGAAATTTAAACATGGAATTATTTCCACTAATGTGCCCAATAATGAAGAGGAGTGCCATTCCAGCATTTTCTGTTTTCATTGGCTTTGCTAGTGGCAACACAAACTCCTACTGGTTTTTTGGGACTTCATTCTTATGAAAGTTAGGTTTGGTACAGCCATGATAGCAGCACATCTAGTACTTGTCTGTGATAACAGATGGATGTAATGATCTATTTGTATGTGCAGTTACAAGATGATACCTACAGATTAGTCCTACAGTTGAAAGAAACTATTCCCACTGTGGCCTCTGTACAGTTACGCTTTTTAAAAGAAAACAAAGTTGAATTCTTTTCTCCATTATTGACAGGGACCAGTCTGGATCATAGATTGTATCTCAAACACTTAGGAGATGGCTGGGTAAAAGGCAATGCTAAGATGCAGTTATGGGGTAAGAAAAGCAAACTCCTGTGGTTCTACCTGAAAGCTGATGACTTGTGAGGGTGATTACACTTCTTCCATTCATGGGTGGTCTCTGGTGGGAACTCTATAATCCAGCTGTCAAAATGCTGTTCCCCTTCCTTAGAAACAGGCTTTCATCTTCAGACCATGCCTGACCAGCTGCTTTTATCTTCGCAGCAGATGCTTTCACCTTGACCCCTTTTTTTCAGACAGCCTTTTAGCCTTCTGAAATGCTCATGTGATCTGACACATCTGTTTTGCTTTTCTTTCAGAGTAACCTTCAGAGTAGCAAAACTGCAATAAAACAAAGGCTTCTTTTTTTCCTTGTATTCAGAATTTTAACATCTGTTTTAGCAGTACTCGCATCTTCATTTTCTGGCTAGCTGTTCATGTGAGGTAACTCTTTAAGAAGAAATAAATCACAAGATGCTGGCATTTTCATCAATCTACATCAATATGTTAATGAACATGGGCTCAGCAGATCTATACTGCTACCAGTTCTAACATCATTATTTTTAAAGCATTTATTCATGGAATAGCTAAAAAAAAGTTAGAATTTGATTTTTAAAAATCTGGACAAAGTCTTGGGACTTAATCCGGGGACTTAAGTGTAAAATTTTCACTGGATTCAGGATCCCTTTTATCATTGATTGAAATTCTAACTTTTTCACCAAAATTCTCGCCCTACATCTTCTTATCTCTTAACATCATTAAAGTTTCTGAAATCAATCAGGTCATAATTTTCATACCAACAATTTGTACACATTCAGGGTCTGTTTGGTCACTTCCTTACACCTGGTACAGGCATCATTCAGCTGGAGCCTGCAGATTTCTCTGGAGTCTGCAGATTTTTCTGCAGTCTGTGCTGGTGAGAAATATGCTTGACACCATTTTACTAGGAGTCAGTTTGGAAACAAAACTGCTGTTGTAAACAGACTAGTGATACTCTGCTTCTTCCCACAGCTCCGTAATCTGTCTCCTTTTACTATTCTACATCCTCCTTCTTACCCTTCTGTCTTGTCAAACAGATGCCATGACACTGCATTGTCAATAGAAAGCAGTTTGAAAGATGCCTATATAAAAATACTACACTTCTGCAAAGTGGGTGCTCTCAGAATGAGAGTTCAGTATTCTCTTTGGATTCCTGTCACAGAAGGGTATCAGGGTGCAAAGATTTTGCTTTCTTAGCCTTACACCTCAGATTAGACCCCTAGACAAAGCCCTGCTTGTTTTAAAGTGTCAAAGCAAAAACAGCGGAAAGACAAGCTTGGTGCAACACATTTGCTTTAGCCATACTGCTCTTCCATTTCTTTCTTCTCTTTCATTATTATTATTAGGCACTTCAGGAGCCCATTTTTCTGTTTGCCTCATTAATCCTTCTCTTTTATTTCATATCCTATTTCAGTAATTTCTGTACATTGTTATATGCTGTTTGTATTTGCTTGTTCTGCACAGCATGACTTCCATTACCCAGTTTGTTCTCCTTTTGTTTCAAACCATGTGGTTTCCCTGGATTCCTTTCTGGATGTTGGTTGCTTTGTTGTTTCTCGGCACTACTACATGAGTCATTTCATTTTGGCTTTTGATTCTGTTGTTCAGGTTTGGTATATATTTTGGATGTATTATATTACAAAATATTCATAATTCTACTTTAAAACTGATTACTACCATTATGATATTAATTTATTTACTTTTAATCTAGATGTACCAAGGAAATTTTGAATATTAGTAATATGAATTCAGACAAGATTTGATGGGGAGAGGATATTATTGTGCCAGTGCTGTTAACAGACTTTGAAAATGCTTTTTCAATATCTTCCATACACAAACAATTTAAAAGGATAAATCAAATTTAATGACTGTAAGATTTCTATGTAAGGTAAAGAAAAATACTCATCTTCTGTGGGAGGAATAATGATTGGCTACTAGTAACACATAAACCTCTGGGACAAACCTGAGCAATGTTTTAAAATCCTGGCAGTAGCAATCTGCAGGATTTCAACAGCTGCCTAAGAAAAGGGTCAAAT
>VZTV01098168.1:0-10482 GCA_013400875.1 Anhinga rufa
TTCCTTGTTCATTGGTATAAGGTGTAGCAGCACATCTGTCCTCATTGACTCCTCCACCACTTGGTTAAAAATGATCAGGCAAAGACTTTTCCTTGTGTCAACATGATGTTTATATTGCATTTCCTCATTCCACTATGCAAAGTCTTCTTTGAGTTGAGGATTTGTCTTGTTTGCAGCCTCCATGGCCACTTATTGGTCAGACCGAGAAACTGAAGAAAGCCAACTTCATCCTGCAATTTGAATTACAGGAAATATCCTTCCTGAAACACACTTAAGTTGTATGTATTGAAGTTGCAATTGATTCTAACTTTACCTACCTTAGTTGGGCATATCCAAATGTCTATTTCCTACACTATATCTGCGTAAATCCAAAGCATGGGCAAAACTTCAACAGCAGTGAAAATGAAGGGTTAAACCCTTATCTGGTCCTTGTATACATATTCTGGCTTCATGCCAGAATGTATGTTTCAATGTGTTCCTTCTTCTAGCTAACTGGTAGACCAGGATATGCAGGACCATGCTAGAGTACATTTGATTCTCAGTATAGGCATGATTTAAGAGTCCTTGGAGCAAAATCCAAGACCCAAGCCTTCCACGAGGAAAATCTTGGTCTTGGTTCTCTGTGATCCCAAGGATCCTCCTGGATACTGAATGGATGAAAGGCATGAAAAGTCTTCTTTACCTCAGAAAAACCAACAGCTCAGTTTTATCATACTCATTGAAATAAAGAACTTGGGGTTAGTCTCACAGTTTGGACAGAGGTGGGTTTTGAACCAGTTTCCTGTTTGCCAGAAGGGAATTGCAGATACCCACCAGAAAGAGAAGCATCTCCTCCAGCTGTGTTTCTGAAACACAGTGGCAGCTCCCACTGCATGTGAAATTGAACTGGAGAGTGTTTCATAAGTATGTTTATAATGTCTAACAGGCCCTCCAGAGGTCATAAGAGGAGATTGGTTTTTGATTGTGATTAGGATGGGAATGACCAGACCAGATAGACATTTTTCTGGAGCTTTGTAAGAAGGTTTTAAGCACCTCATTGGCTTCATAGGTGAAAACTCAGTGTTTGTGGGACCAGGAAACATCTGAAAAGGGAATTTAAGAATCACGGTTCAGAGTTCTCCCAGGTCCTGGGAAGATTCTTCTGATCATCTGCGGATGTCTATGTCTGAGCTGGTCACACTAGATTACCTTTATGGTCACTGGATACTGACCAATAGATATGATTCATCTATATATGGTCCTTTGTGTGAGCTAATTGAATAACTAGCCTTCTTTACCTATGTTCAGCACAGGAGGACTGTGGTCTGAATTATGTCTCTGTGTTGGGATCTAAAATAAATAATAGTTGATTCTGAGAACTTCTGTTATCAGGGCTGATAATAGAAATGAGCAATGAGAAAGAAGGGCTATTTTCAGTAACTTACAGGGGAAAATTCTATTTCACAAAAAGTGAAAGCAAAGGAAGAGTTATGTAAAAAAAAAAGATGTTTATTATTGGTAATTAGTGCAATAGGTCTGAAATATTTTCAGTGGGTACTGACTGCTGTTCAGTTAAGTACCATTCTGTAATGTCACTTTATTGGTCACACCCCTTTTGCTTTGCCTCTCCATGGGTATTTGGATGTTCAGACCACAGCAGTACATAGAAATGTGAATTAATAATTCCGGAAAGCACATTTTATATCTGTGCACAAAAAGTTTTAGTGCACACATTTCTGACTTTGTAGCAGCAGCCATTAGAAGGTACATAAACCAATTAAATTTTTTTTCAGAAATGACGAAATTCTATTTGTCCCCAGGATGTAAGTGGACTGAAAATCACTTCTCATTTCTTTAGGGATTTTTAGGGCTACTGTATTTCACAGATATCCATTAGCAAAAAACAGTATAGTTTTCTCTTCATAGACAACTGGACAACAGCCTATGTATTTAAAACAAAGCAAACAAATAAACAAAGAGTTAAAAAATTCTGGGCTTCCCATGAAACCACTCACAAGACCCAAACTGAAAGATGCCTCTTTTTTCTGATGACGTCTGTTGGTAAGGAATGAAAGTGCATGTTTAAATTCTGTGTTATGTCAAAAACAGCAAAAGAGGAAGGCAAGAAGTTATAATACTCTGACATGAACCTTCGAGGTGGAGTGGTAGGAAAAGAAAATTGGGTAGGCATTACAAATAATTCTCCTATGCTGTTTTAGGTGTCTGAGGAAGAAAAGGCCATTTAAAGGAGCAGAAAAATGATGTTGAATAGACATAAAGAAAAATATTATATGGATTTTAATTATTCTATAGCATAAAAAGTAAAAACAGTTCACAATAAGTTGAGAGGCAGAGAGATGACACAATGTTTTGTCTGATTTTCTATTTTGCATATGCATATGTATAAAATAAGCAATCAGCCAAGATGAAAAATTATTTTTCATTTCATAATGCATAGTCGGTGTATGGATTTACTTGCTTTCTACATTTTTGCTGATTAGCTAGTTGAAAACTTAGAGCAATGCTAACTCCCAATGGTCAGCTACAGTGAACAACAATTAGTCCCTTTACAGAGACCTGTAAAATGGGGACCAAGAACTAAACTGCTTATAAACACTGAATTATCTACCTGCCCTTAAAGTATTCTGAATGATCATTACTCTAAAACATAAATTATCGTTTTGAAGTGGCATGAGCAACTGATTCCAGAGATCAAAAATTACATGTTCATGTTTAAAATCAGTCTTTTCCTCTTGTTTGGCATTATTGGTGGCTCAGGAACACAATGTAAATATCAATCAAACTGTATTCACTGTACAAGATGTTTATTTGCTCTATTCCACATTTTTTTCAGTCACCTCAGTGAAATGTGTGCTCACCTTTAAGATTATTTTAAGTTACATTAAAAGGGAAATTTTGTCATAAAAATCACAACTTTTCACTCAAATGAATACCAAGGAGCCATTTATTCCAATTTACCTAATAAATCACTGGCCTTTCTAACATAAAGAACTGCTAGGAAATAAATGTGCTCATATGCATGTGTGTATATTTTTACATAAACTCCAAATATATCAAGTTCTTCTTGTAGCACACCTGCAGAAAAAAAAAATAAAATAATTGAACTAATAATTGTTAATCAAATGGAAGTTCCAAATGACATCTTTTCTATCATGAAAAATAGCCTTGAAAGTATTTCAGGATGAAGTGGGTTACATGTCTAAAATAGGATATAACATCACATTAGCTAAAGCATACAAAGATCACAAACAGCATTTCCAGACTTACCCAGTGCATGGTGCAGAGGAAATTCATGCTCAGGCCTGTGGCATCTTACACCACAGCTGGATTTGATTTTCCACCCATATAGAAGTCCTGCTTTGTCAAATGAGTTTTCTAAGCAGGCCAAATATCAGCTTTTACCTATTTCTGCTGGACTGTCAGGACTATGGGCACTGGCCTTCTCCAGTCTTCCATCTGGTCTCAAATGACTGCTTAAAGTTTTCAACACTTCTTGCAGTCCTAATTTTCTTTCAGTTTTCTGCACATTTTCCATCAACTTTAATTAAAATCTTAATAAGTGTATTTAAGTGTAAAGTTGTGCTACAGTTTTATTTACATGCACAGTATTCAAAATCTTCAGAAAAGTTATATGAGTCTTCCTTCGCCCCTATACATTTTTAGCATTCTGCACTGGATTGTCTCTGGTTTGTCTGAGCTCAGCTGATGGAGTGACTATATTTTTTTTTTCAGTGTGGATAGATCCATGATAACAGGTAGAGATACTGAGGATGAGCTATGCATTCATTTGTCCTGTCTTCTTTTAGTAATACATGCCTTTAACTGAAACTTCTTCTGCAAGTGCAATGGGTTATTTTATTCCCACAGCATATCCAGACTGTAATCTGAGGCCTTCTGTTGGCTCTGATGGCAATGCCTTCTTCCCACCAACCAGGACCTTGGTCTCTTAGGTTACAAAATCAGTTTGAAATCATAACTCTCACTTTTTGGCCAAAGGAGCTTTGCTAGAACTATAGACCAGTGAAAAGCTCATAGAGCACTCTTTAATCAATGTACTGCATCATAGATATCCTAATGACAGAATTTGCCAATGGACTTCGTATACATGAATCAATTTTCTGATGAGGATGCTACTCTCATTATTATTTACAAAGCTGAAAGCAGAACTAGACCAAGCTAAGGTGCAATTGCTCTCATTTTAAACCTGCTGCTGATATCTGATTATTCAAGCTCATTAATATCCTGTTATACTAGAAGTCTTGCTATGTCTGAAATAGTGCATGCCATACATATGGAGCTATGAATTTATTGTTAGTCCAATTAAAGTTTTAACAGCCTATCTAATCCAAATTATGTAATTACCTACATAATAACAGGAAAGTCTAATCAATAATACAGTTAAAATTGTTATACAAAGGCCGCCTTCATCTGTACTACCCCTTTATTCTGGTGTTGTACTCGGTTTTCTGATGTCACTTGTACTTGTTATCATTACAAACTAAAGCTAAACTAAAACACAATTCCTTGTTCATCAGCTTATGGCTAGATAACTGTTACTGCAAAGAAACAACCCCAGCTCAGAGCAAGTCAAGGGTAATCTCAGCCAAGTTCTTAGACCCTGTACTGTCAGCTCAATACAAAGCTTGAGGTCTTTTACCACTAAGAGTAAAAAATGTATTTGTGTTTACTGATCAATGATCCACATCAGCTTTCTGGTTTTATTCATGTCAGACATATAACAAGTCATCACATACTTACCTCCTCCATTTTAGGGCTGCTCAGCAGTTGAAATCTGCATTAATGTACAGCTAGTTGGGTTCAAACATGCTCCTACTAACACCAGAAGGTGAGGACATCTAACCAGACATTTCTGAGCTCCTTGTACAGCTAACAAGATAAATACATTTCTATGTCCTGTTGTTCATATAGCCACAGACAACAGAACAACACACAATGGTCCAGACCTTGTATGGAGATATATGTGACATGACTGCAAACATTGCCTACAGATACTCAGCGATGTTCAGTGTGTATGTCACAGTGACATTGACTAAATTTAAACATCTCAAACAGGTCAGATGACTCTCTAAAAATGCCTGTTTCTCTCATGTGACAATATAGAGAACTGAATAGCTCAGCTGTAGATGTCCATGTTGTGGAGATGGGGCCTAAAATGTGATGAGTCCCTCACTAAACCTCTAATTCCAGCCTTCTTTTTGCTGGAGCTTATACTCTGCTTTTGATTACAATTTAATATCCCTCAACAACATGCTGCTACAAAAAGAAACAGACAGCTGACTATAGGCAAACAAGTAAGTCCTTGTACTTCTTTGTTTGCTGCCAAAAATTGTTCCATCTGTAAGGAAAAAAAATTAAAATCCCCAATCTCACCCAAAACCCAGCAAAGATTTAGTGAAAAATCAAAGCAGAAAACCATTTTACCCCATGTACAGCAAGTGAATATGCTGTCGTTGCTGGTTGTTTACAGAGCTGGATGTTTGCAACATTCATCCCTGGATGCAGTTTTAATTTTCCTGAGAGACAGCTGATTGTGCATGCACGCACACCCAATACACACAGAGACAGAGCACCCATAAAATATTTTCATATTTTCTACCCGTGGTATCATTTATCTTAATAGTTGTTAGTGCTGCAGTTTCCACTTTAACAGTAATCATGACACATTTGTTACTTGATTTATTTGAATAGCACTGTCAAACATTGCATAAACAATACTGTTCTGGGACCTGGCCAAAACTTTCAAATTGCATTTTAATATTTATGTACCTTCAGACTCCATGTGAAAAAATACTGATGCTAGCTTGCAATTTGAACTGCTATAACACCAAAGCCAGAATAAGTATGCTTTTTCCTACAACTTGTGTAATCTATCATGATATTTCTCTAGCTGATCACAAGTGAAAAGAACATTAGTTTATATTTTTAACAACTGGCAATTACTGAAATAATATTTAGTTGGAATTAAAGGATGCTTGCAGCTTCCTGGATTGGCTTTCTAAATAGCTGCTGATCATCTATATGACTTCACAGAAATGAGTATCACTGCTAATTCTTAAAAGCAACATGAACAGAGACAGCATGAATTTTGGAGTTTGTTTTCTGAAATGTGATACCTCTCTTTGAGTCTTTAGTTTCTATTTTCCATTTAGCACCATCCATTAACCACAAAATGTTCTTTATAATCATGAGCTAGTCATAAATTATCCTTAGGATCATTATGTTTATTAGTGGTAATTTTTGATTAGCTGTCTCTAAGGACCACAACTTTTTTTGCAGCTAATATGTCCCACCATTGGAATTACAATCACTGTAGGATACATGCTATAGCAGGGTTCTGGCTATTAGTTTCTTGCTGCTAATGACAAATCATAAGGATATTCACAGTGTTTAGTTCCTCTTTCCATTGCTCCATGAGAGTCCAGAAATCAAACACTTAAACCACATCTTCATGTAGGTGAGGTTGGGCTTTTACTGGCTATATTTAAAAGCTTCTCATTATCAGTGACCATCTGGATCTGAATGTGTTATGTTCTATTGTAAGTTAAATTATATCGCTGTGTCTATCATATCACTTAGTGTAGGTTGCTTTATATGAGAAACAGCAATAGTAATTACTCATTATCCTTTGGAATAATAATGATACTTATATGAAGAGAGTGTATAGGGCTTGGTCCCATTGTCTCTTAGGCAAAATTGCCTGCTGTGAGATTTTGGACTTGGTACAGAAATGGATCCTCTTCTCTGAAGCATGCCCTGCTCTCTCACTAGGGTCAGTGGGATGGACCCTGGATGCCCTAACGGCCCAAGGAGCCCCTGATGTCCCCGGTACCCTGCCCCCAGGGAGCCCCCAGTGCTCACTGCCCCCTGACAGCGATTTCCTTTCCTCTTTTCAAAATCTTTATTTTCCTTAATATTTCAGAGAATAGGAAACAAAGAAGACATTTGTACTCTCTCCTCTCTTTTTCAGGTAGCTGTCATGAAAATTGAGAATGCCAATCAGTCCAGGGAAAGTCTAAGGAAAACACAGTCAGAAGAACATCATCTAGCTTGAGGAACAGGCAGATGGGAACATCATGAAGTTCATTTGAAAAAGAGAAAAGTCTGGGACTGTCATCATCCAATGCAGATTCACAGACTGGGAACTAAGCATTGAACAACTTTGCAGAAGAGGGCTCAAAGGTCCTGGCTGAAAGGTTGACCATGTTGGCTGCGTGCCCTTGCTGTCATCAAGGCCAACAACACTGTGAGCTACATTAGCAAAAGCACAGCCAGTACATAGAGGGAAGTGATTGTTTCTCTCTATTTACCACTTGCAAGTATGCCTCTGGTATACTGTGTTCACCTGGGCTGCCCCAGTACTGGAATGAAAATGGCAAACTGGAGTAAATCCAGCAGATTGTGACTAGGATGGAAGGAGGTGTGGAGCACATGGCATACAAAGGGCAGCTCAGGGACCTGGGTTTCAGCACTGAAAAGGCTAAAGGGGAATCTAACTACTGTGTTTCAATATTGAGGGTGTCTAGAAAAGGCAAATCCAGGCTCTTCTCAGTAGAGCAGAGAAACAAGAAGCAGCAGTCACATGCTGCAATAAGGAGCACACATACTGGATTTAGGAGAAAATTCTTCTCCGTGACAGCAGTTAAGAAGGGGAACAAGTTGCCTGATGTGATGTGAAATCTCCATCCACAGAGTTTTTCAGGGTTCTGCTAGGCAAGGCCCTGAGTAAATTTTCCACTAACTTGGAGTTAGCCTTTATTGAGCAGCAGGTTAGACTAATGACCTCCTGAAGTCCCTTACAATAATTCAGATTTTACAATTGCAGCTGTCATTAAGAGCACATGTACTTAGCAGCAGACGAAATGTATTAATCTGCTCAGAACCAGATGAGGTAACATGTGGTGAATGAAAGGTCAAAGAATTACGATCTGGGAGCAAACCAGAAGGCTAAATCATTTTCCAGTGTAGTGAAACATTTGGTCAAACACTTACAGTCTACACCCCAAAGTGGAGCTACATGTCTTACAGGTACATTAGTCAGAAAAGGAAGACAAAAGAAATTGTGACCCCACCTCCCCACCCCACCCCCCAATAAATGAGACAGGGGATTGGGTGACAACTGACATGGAGAAAGCTGAGGTACTCAACAACTTTTTTTGCCTCAGTTTTCAATGGCAATTCCTCTATCTACATCTCTCAAGTTCCTGAATCTCAACACAGGGACTAAGGGAATGAAGTCCCTCCCATGATAGGAGAAGATCATGTTTAAGGTCATCTGAGGAACCTGAATGCATACAAGTCCATGGGACCAGATGAGATGAATCCCAGCGTCCTGAAAGAACTGTCAGATGTAGTCACTAAGTCACTCTCCATCATATTTGAAAAGTCATGGCAATCAGGCAAAGTACTCAGTTACTAGAAAAAGTGAAATATCACACCCATTTTTAAAAAGGGTGAAAAGAAGAACCCTGGGAACTATTGACCCATCAGCCCTACATCTGTGTCTGGTAAGAACATGGAAAAGATCCTCCTGGAAGACAGATCAAGGCATACAGATGACAGGGAGGTGATTAGGGACAACCACAGTGATTTTACAAAGGGCAAATGGTGTCTTACTAATCTAGTGGCCTTCTATGATGGAGTGACTGCTTTGGTGGAAGGGAATAGCAACTGCTGTCATCTACCTTGACTGCTGTAAGGCCTTTGACATGGTCCCCCACAAAATATTGGTCTATATTGGAGAGATATGGATTTGATTGATGGACTGTTATATGGATAAGGAGTTGGCTGGATGGCTGCATCCAAAGAGCTACGGTCAAAAACTCAATGTCCAAATGGAGATGAGTAACAAGTGGTGTCCCACAGAGGTCTGTATCAGGACCAGTACTGTGCAGTACATTTATTAATGACATAGACAGTAGGATTGAGTGCACCCTTAGCAATTTGCGGATGACACCAAGCTGCATGGTGCACTTGATAATGCTTGAGACACTGGAACAAGTTGCCCAGAGGACTTATGGATGCCCCATCCCTAGAAGTGTTCAAGGTCAGGTTGGATGGGGCTTTGAGCAACCTAATCTAGTGGAAGATGGACTATGTGATCTTTGAAGGTCCCTTCTGACCCAAACCATTCTATGGTTGTATTCTATGTCTTATGAAATAGAAATGAGGTCATATTGGTCTACCAACACCACCCATTTCTAACGTTTCACTGATTACTGCCTTGAAAGGGCTTACTCTGTTCAGTCCAGAAATCTCAGCTCCGTTTCGTCTCATTGAATTTGTGTGATTAAAGAGTAAAATGGGATTTCAGGAAGCTATTCCACTAATTATTTTTCTCTTTCTGTATTCGGCTGGATTGAATACAGAGGTGTCAGTGGGAGTCCTGTGATTCAGATAGGAAAGTCAGTGAAAGCAACACTAAAGGTACATCTTATGTACATATGTATTTTTGTACTTTAACTTCTGCAGCCTTAGTGTTGCAGAGCAGTGGATCTAGTATTCCAGTTGCTAATTTGTCATGAGAGGCATTATTAGCACTCTTGTCACCTTTAGTGTCTTGCAGAATCAGATTGCTCTCTGCTGGGACAAAATATCTTATATTCTGTGATATACAGCAATTATTATAATACAAAAATTCTCTCTAACTTTTGTGTTCTGGAAATGTGCATTTCATGCATTCTCCATCAGCTTCAGGTTATTTTCAAAAGTTGTTAAACTGTTACATGAGTGAAATGAAAACTCATTTCTTCCCTTCCTACCTCCACTGAACCACCCAAATTTGTGGAGGGAAAGTGAATCTATTTTTACGGTTGCTGTGTTTTGTGATTTTTGTTGTGATTCTGACAATTAAAAACCAAAGCTCTAGGAGTCATGTAATTATGCAGTTCAAAGAAAACCTTGAAAATGTGATCCTTTAGAGTTTAAAAAAACAGAAAACAAACTCAAAAGAAAGACCACAATTTTATTTTTAGGTTTCATGCATTTCTTACAGGGTGTCTAAGTTTAGTCCCAGCCAGCAACCAAGCACTACACAGCCGCTCACTCACTCCCTGCCCAGTGGGATGCAGGAGAGAATCAGAAGAATAAAGGTGAGGAAACTCCGGAGTTGGGATAAAGACAGTTTAACAGATTAAAAAAAAGCCACACATACAAGCAAAGCAAAACTAGGAATTAATTCACTGCTTCCCATGGGCAGGTGGGTGTTCAGCCATCTCCAGGAAAGCAGGGCTCCATCACGTGTAACGGTGACGTGGGAAGACAAACACCGTCACTCCGAATGTCCCCCTCTTCCTTCTTGTTCCCTAAGCTTTATATGCTGAGCATGATGTCATATGGCATGGGATATCCCTGGGGTCAGTTGGGGTCAGCTGTCCCAGTGGCCGTGTCCCCTCCCAGCCCCTTGTGCCCCCCCAGCCGCTCGCTGNAGTCCTGGAGAGTCAGGAGCCATGTGTCCTGGTTTCA
>VZTV01098169.1:0-28335 GCA_013400875.1 Anhinga rufa
TTGACTAGCGTAAGCGCTACTTAAGAACAACTAAAATATCTCCGCATTATCATCACTGTTTCCAGCACAAATCCAAAACACAGCCCCATACTAGATACTACGAAGAAAATTAACTCTATCCCAGCTGAAACCAGGATACCTTCCAACCCAAACCATGCTATGGTTCTGTGATTTAAAAGAAGATTCAAAAAATTTGCTTGAAAATGTGTTAGAGTGTTCAAGTTGCACTTCCCTGGCTATCACTAGCATGCTGAAGTTATCTCTTGTCTCTGAAACACAGGTGTCTCTATTGAACCTTGGTAGCCACAGAGTAAAATACCATAACTTTGTAGTCCATGGCCTAAAAAAAGTTTCTGTAATTACTGAACTTCTTAATATGGGAATTTATGTGGTTAAGATACCAGTACCAGAGATCCAGCTACTAAGTTTCTGTTCAGACTTAGGATATAACAAATGAAATTTTGCTCCATTCTTTTGAAATGAATACATTTCTATTGGTCTAAGTGAAATGGACTGTATAATTTATCACATATCTAGCACACATACCCTTAGCTTAGGGAATACAATCTAGTTTCCAAGAAATAATACATCTAAAGTTTGTTCAACTACAGTCTGTGTTAATATTTCTGTTATTAGTATTTCTTTTAAATATCTTTAGCTGGACCTTAGTGTTTTTCACCAAATATATTTGAATATTTTTCTTTCACCCTCTGAACAAATAAGAATGAAAGGAATTCTCTGATTTATTGATCTTTTTCCATTTCATTTCAGTGCCATCCTAGTGGCTGCTTGATAGATCTGTGTTTGCAAATGGGAGTTATTATGGTTTTAAAACAAATGTGGAACAACTTCATGGAACTAGGCTATCCGTAAGTTCAGATGTTAAAATTTGTTTTACAAATAGTGATTACATATTAGTGTGATTTGGTGATAGGGAAAAATATTTTTATATTTGGAGAATGTTTTCACTTTTTGCATCTCACACAGTGTAACTTTATTCCCAAGGGAAGCATTAACTAATGCTGCTTCTCAGGGTACGTTAAACATCTAATAGTTTATTGTCATTTCATTTTCCATAACACAAACAGAGCTGTTAGGCTACAGAAGAGTAATGGGCTAAGAGCCTTAGAGTTCTGTTGAAACTGGAAGAACATGTTTTCAGTAAAAGGTTGCTCATCAAATATTAATTTAATCAAAGTCTCAACTTTGAAAATATGTCAGAAAGGTTTATGCTCACAATGTGCAATCATTGTGCAAATGAGGGGCAGTGTACTGTATTGTTGTGAGATGCAGATTTCTGAAAAGAAACAACCTACTTGAAGTATCAGGCTTCCTGTCTTCTCAGCCCAGCAGCATCTTAACTCTGTCTAGAATTTATTTTAGAACATGCTTATATTCCTTTATGGAAAGCAGTGTTTTGTTTTGACAAAATCATTGTTTATGACTGAGGCAACAATTGTTCTTTCAGTAACAAGAGAGACCAAGAGCTAGACACTAATTTAGCTTGAGAAAAAATAGCAGCCTGTTAATAAAAATATTTTATAATTTTATGATTGTACTTTTGATAAGAAAATTATTTCCTGTCTTCAGTCTCTTTTCAGTAATATCTAGAAACAAACAATAGTCTTTAATTGCCATCTGTGTCAGTACTAGATAATATTTTTCATTTGTATAACAACTTAATTTGTGAGACTATTGCCTACTTAATATTTATAATTTCTTTGTGAAAAGTCCTCTGCACAGCTTATAAAAAATAGTTTTAAATATTTGCAGCTTCAGCAGCACCTTTTCTAGACACTTATTCCTGCTTAAAAAAAAAACAAACATTCAGAAGAGCATCTAGATCTTTAGGTTTGTTCAAAAATAGTAGACATATTCTACTATTCAATATATTCTAGTATCATAGAGTTCTTACTGAGCTCCACTTATTTAATTTGTCTTTTACAGGATTAAAAATAAAGCATTGTGTACTTTTTTCATGTTCTTGCTATGCATGATTTGTTTTTTCCTGTTCTTTTTTTGCTTAGGCAAGCAGGTAAATCCTACTAAAAAAGTCTATGCAAGCACATTCCATATGTGCCCGCAAGTATTTTAAATTACTGAACAAGTACAGTCAATAACGCTCTGTTTATCTAATAAAGTTTGTTACAGAATTGGTGGTCACGACGCAAAATGAAGAGAGGAGGGCAATTAATGGAGCATAAAATTTCTCTACCTCAGTGGGAAAAAGATTGGAATCTGCAGCCTATGAATCTCCATGGTTTAATGGACGAATATTTAGAGATGGGTGAGCAAATTTAGGGAAGTGTTAGTTTTCTTAAGAAACTGGAATGGTGTTGCATGTTTAATGATCTTTTGCATTTCCAACTCCTAATCATAGAAATGCCTGTCTAGTTTTACAGTTTGGCTTTACCACCATCTTCGTTGCTGCCTTCCCACTGGCACCTCTCCTGGCATTGCTTAACAATATCATAGAAATAAGGTTAGATGCCTACAAGTTTGTCACTCAGTGGCGAAGACCTATGCCTGCAAGAGCAACAGATATAGGTGAGAGAACCTAATGACTGTCACTGTCAGATACCATCTTTTTGTGTTTCCTTCTTTAATGCAGCTTAACCTTTGAAATATTTTATGCATCAAGAGTGAAACTGATAATGTAACCTACGGATCTCAATGACGACCCTCCTGTTAAGCAACAAAAGGATACTCAGTTGCTTAGCTAAGAGGACTCCTCAAATTTGCTTTCCATTTCCAATAAGGGATCATAAGAGTTGGAATTTTGAAAACAGGCTAAATAGTATTTTAGGCTTCTGATTTGTTGAACTCTAGGTCTAAAATGCTATCCAAAATCAGTTGAATTTAGAAATTAAATGTAAGGTCTAAATTCACTTTTGGTTTGAAACTGAATTAAATAAAAATAAGAAATCCCTTCCAAAATCTTCTGTTTGGCCTTTATAACAAAAAATTGTGGTTGTACATTTGTTGCTTAGCTATTTCTTCTCAGCAGGGTGTGCCCTACTGTAAGACTTCATGCAAGTAGAGCCGGTGGTGGCAGGAATGTGGGGACATGGCTTAATCTTGACCGGCTTTTCTGACTGAATAATCCTTTCTCAATAAGAAAGGAAAACTGTATGACGAATAATGACTTTAATATCACTAGTATGACTTTATATGACTTAATATGACTATAAAAAACCAATGACTTCGTTGTAATTTCTCTTGTTCTTAGGTATCTGGTATGGGATTTTGGAAGGAATTGGAGTTTTGGCTGTCATCACCAATGCCTTTGTTATTGCCATTACTTCCGATTATATTCCACGTTTTGTCTATGCATACAAATATGGTCCCTGTACAGATCAAGGTTACAGACAAGAAAAGTAAGTAAAATATTCTTTATATATACATGTATATTTCAGCGGAAGGACACTTTCGCTGCTGTCTTTCTGTGTTAACATACTGTCTGTGCAGACCTTCACAGATGTTAAGTGCAAGTAACTCGGCCGTTCCTGAGAGTTTGCAAACTAACTCCAGAGTTACATAAGTGGAAAATCATGTCTTCCCTTCTGAATGCAAACAACAAAGTTCAATATACTCCCTAGCACCTTTCAGGCTTTCTCTAGATAAGCTTTTCTTCTTTTCTGTGATAGTTCTGGACTGTCTTCTCCCACTACACTCTGACACACATATATGTGCTCCCCAACCCGCTTTTATTCTAAGCCTCGTTTACTCTCAAGCTTCCCTGCTTGATTCTCTTCAGAAATGCTTGCAGCCAAGCTCCAGCAAGATTTAGCCTAACTTCATATATAGTGTATCTTAGCTTCAGGCAACGTATCTTGCCTATCTTTGTACCACCAGGCCAGTGTCTCTGAACTGTGGGTCCACCATGCTCTGTCTGCACTTCCACTGTCTGTCATGACCTTTTACAATATCTAAATAGATCACCGTGCTCATGGGCATCCTCTCTTTCATTTGGAGATCAGTGCCCTACTGGTGTTTTGGAGGGTGGTATTTTTCTGTTTCTTCATTTGCCAGTAGTGATTTGAGGTGTCACATCAAACCTGAAGGTTCAGGAGGTATAATAGGATCCCTGATGCAACTCTTTTTTAAAATGTTCTTTGCCTTTCAGAAGGCCCTTTGTTAAATTACAGGACAGATTTCCAATGAGGTGGGATATCTTGCATGTCCATGGTTTTCCAGGAACAGACAAAAATTTCACTCCTACAGTCATAACTCAATGTATTCCTGTGATTTCTGTCATTAATACTAATAAACTGTTGCGTTTAAGATGGCTGTTTGGTATATGTGCCCTGTTCATTTTACTGTTGGTGGAAATTCTTATTTGATTCAACTCATAAAACCTGTCATTTTTGGTATATGCTGCATGACTGGTGGCAGATTCTGCAAGGATGTTAAGTTATTCTCCTCTCTGCCTTTCTAGGCATCTTTCTAAGTTGAGTAATTTTAGGAGACAGTGAAGAACACTGTAGCAACAATTTTTGGTTTGTGTCTGCTGGTAAATAAGAAGCAAAACCATGAAAAGTGCTGAAAATAGATTTTTTTAAACAGTGTTATCCCTGAAACAAATGTTATTTGTTTCGTTCCAGTAAAACTTTGCTTCTCTGCTTAAAATTTTAGAATTGCTTTTGTCCTGATAAGCAAATAAAATAGTATGCTCGCAATATGTGATAGCAGAATATATTTACATACAGGATCTATGCTGTATAACCACTTTACGAAGAAAGTCCTGACCCTACGTCTTTTCCTTTCAGATGCTTAAAAGGATATGTCAACAGCAGTTTATCAGTATTTGATTTGAGTGAACTTGGAATGGGATACTCAGGATACTGCCGGTATGTTTTGATGCTCTCCCTTCTTGTAATACAGGCATAGACATTACCACAGACATTAAATTGAAATTCAGTGCTTAAACTACTGGCAGAATAGTTTCTTTTTTGCCTGTAAAAGCATTGGAGTTCAAGTTTGTTCAACATAGAATTCTCCAGTGCAAATGCTGTGTGGTAGGATGCAATACAAACACACTGGAAACCTGTGTTCTGAGTTTTTCCAGGACTCTTGAAAGTCGTACCTTTTGTGCCTCTATGAAGTATTTCATCTCGAAGTTTCCCCAGCTGCCAAGGGTAAAAATCCTCATTTCAGTTTTGTTAAGCATTCTGAGGTCTATTAATCCAAATACACAATTAAAATTTTTGTTATGTCTCTAACACAGGTCAAGATCCCAAACAGTTATGCAAGATGAATACAAGAAATTCAGCATAAAAAATTAAATACAACATTGCATGAATGCACTCCTTCTGGTTTCAGATTTAGTTTTACAGTGAGAGTTAGCTTGAATTGACTAAGTTGTTATAGAAATACGTTACATTTATGCAGACTTTGTCTGGAGAGTCTCAAATGCTTGTAAGCAAAGACAAGAACCAATTTAGAATCAACAGACTTGAATTAACACTCCAAGGTGTCAGCTTTGTAACAACAGAAGAAATTGTTTTCTCTGGATTTTTGTAAGCAAAAAGTGCCATCTTATAAGCAGCCCTATTTAATTGCCTGTATTGTGGACTGTTCTTCTCCTTTTCTGTTTTATTCCTCTTGAAGGAGGCATTCACTTCAGTTTCTCTCCTTTTAGCGAGATCTGGGATAAATTAGAGAGTTCTTCACCATGTTCAGGTTTCTGAGCACAAACTTACTGAGTTTTTCTTTGCTTTACAGGTATAGAGATTACAGAGCCCCACCATGGAGTTCAACTCCATATGAATTTACTTTGCAGTTCTGGCATGTCCTGGCAGCACGGCTGGCCTTCATCATAGTATTTGAGGTTAGTCACGGAAAGGAACAATTCCTTTTTGCCTCTTTAAAGTCCAAGTTGATTTTTTTACAGTAGTCCCATAAACACACTGTCGGTATCATCAATTGCTTGTTCGTTACAGTCAAGAGAGAGAAAAAAAAATTGCCCTCCTCAAACTGTTGTCAATCAGCTGCTTCAAACTGAATTGACAGAGCACACACAGATTTTACAGTCCCTCCAAAATTGTATTTCCTTATCAGTTATCTTTATACATCATGTTAGCTCCCTACCAAATCTTTCACGTTTTATTGAAAAAGAAGAAATAAAACTTATATGTACATTAAGCACAATTATTACAAGTTAAAATCTGTGTCAGGAAAGTGATACATGATTTAGCCTAATATAAAAGCAGAAATGTGTGTAGTTACTTTACAGAACATATTACATACTGTCCAGGAATCTGGTTACTTACTTCTATTACAAGCTCTTGACAAAGACTGCTTGTAGGTACTGTTTGCTGTTGTTATTCAAACTACCATATCCTGCAGTCATATCTTCATTTAGGTCACTAGCTATGTACCCTTAGTGTTACTTCTCAGGAGACTTCATTTTCACATTTCTGATGGACTACTCATTTACTCTCGTGTGTGTGTGTGTATATATTAAAAAAAACCAAAGGAGTTGCTTTTCAGTCATGAATTGAATCTCCATTCCAGTTTTGTCACAGACTTTTAGGCCCTAAAATGTGGTCCTAGAAATGAATATTTATACATCTTTGAAGCAATTATTTTTGTTCTTCTTTTCAGCACCTTGTTTTTGGAATAAAGTCGTTCATTGCCTACCTGATTCCAGACATGCCCAAAGACTTGTGTGACAGAATGAGGAGAGAGAAATACTTAGTCCAGGAAATGATGTATGAGGCTGAACTGGAGCATTTGCAGAGAGAGAGGAAGAAGAATGGGAAACAGTATCACCACGAATGGCCTTAGTCACTACTACCATGCTGCAACAAAAACACTGTTTGGAAATTAAAGAGTGCAGTTACAAAATGAAGTCAGGGTCTGGCATCGGTGTGTGAGATTCACAGTGTATATATGTTCTTGCAGGGCAGTAGAGTTGCAGGCTTTGGTGGGAGCTGGAAAAGAGATGCTTCTGATGAAGAAATGAAAAGCCTTACCTGTAACTGGTCTGTGGTGAGCACCAAGGAGAATTGGCACTCAGGAATGTGCAGACATATTAAAAATTTGGACACTCTGGTTTAGAAAAAGGCAATGACTTTTCATGCTGTTCATGAAGATACTAACAGCATAATGAAAATAAAAAATTACCTGTGAACTTATACAGTAAGGGCATGACTAAAACCAACTTACATGATATCCACAACTTCTACAGCTTCTGATTGCTCAGCTCCATCTGTAATGCCTCTGAAGAAAAGAGCAATTGTTGCCTTTGTGGCCATAACTTGATATAAATGATCTTTCAGGCTTACTGTTTCGTCAGGTTTGTCCTAGTCTCTTGTTGAGATTGTGGATGTGGTCCTACCCTAAAAAAGGGGTCTATGGCTGCTTAATATATACTATGCAGTTTAAGATTTTGCACATCAGTGTCATTAATTTATCCTTCTAGTTGAAAACCAAAAATTCTAAATTCAAAGAGAAAACAGCAGTACTAAGAGAATGCGTTGCATTGCCCACATTGCAGCTATAGTTAAAAAAGACATGGCTGTTGAGTTGTCTTTCCACTTTGTGTGCAGAAAGGCCACCTCCACACGCTTCCAGGATGAAAGAACTGTCATTTTCATGCTCTGATGTAGCATGCAGATGCCTAACTGTGTTACTGTTCCCTTTGACCTGTCTGGGCAATGATCCCATGACTTCACAGAATGCTAACTCAAAGTATTCACATACAGTGACTTCGTCCTGAATATACAATTAACTCTTTATAGTATGCAAGCTTATGCAGATATATATCAGACATACAGTATAACATTGTGACTTGCTTGTTCAGGGAAAGAGAAGCAGAGCACTTTATAACAATGCTCTTCTTATTGTAATCGTAAATGTTCCAGTAATGTGCACTTCTTTTATTGGCCTTAGTAAGTCAAAGCATGGAAGTTAGATACAGGCAGATATGTATACAGATTGTATATAAATGCACACACACACAGTGGTTACTTTTGGATTTTTTTATTATTATTTGTATGCCTTCTTACAGTTTGGGGGGGCTTTTTGGATAAAATCACTATAAAAGGTAGATGTTCATGTAAAGAATCAAATTACAGTTTTTATGTGCATACAGCAGTGTTGCTTATGGTTATAGTCACATTTTGGTGATGAAATTGTCTACTAACATTTCATAATGTGGGAAAAGATAAACAAGTGTGCGGGATTCACTTGCAGATAAGGGAGTAGAGAAACAAAGTCAAAATTATTCTGTTTCTCGTACAATTTTAAATAATGCTTCTCTATATTGGATGAGAAAAATGTAAAAAAAGAAGAGTCAACAAAGCACAAAGGCTGCAAATGTTAACATTATTTTTATGGATAAAGCTTCAGCAAAGTCACTGCTGACAGGTATGAAAAGACCTAAATTTTTACTACTTAAAATACCATATTGAACCAAAAAGTATGATTCCAGTATTCACTTGCATGTATTAGCACAATAGTTTTATTTTATTATGCCATATGAAATTAAGAGTGAAGAGCCCATCAAAGTAGATGAGTATGATGTATTGTATCCAGGGGGCCTAGCATCAGACATTAAGTTATTTAGTCATTTCACCGTATTCATGAGATTTCTTGGTTAATGCCAGCTCTCTGTGACCAGGCAAGGCAACTATAGGAGTATCTACAGTATTGCCCAAAGGAGGAAAGAAAATGGAAGGTGTGGTCTAATCAGATGTATTACCCATTAGTTCTGTCATAAAGGGCTGGTGGAACTCAGCTTCCATTTTGGAAAGGCTGTTTTGTTCCTTCATATTCTGGGTTGAACTTAACGAAGTTCCTCAAGGAGTCCTTATCAGAAATAATTAATGCACTCTCCTCATTGCTTATGGAATCACACTGTTTGATTTAATTTATTGTCTCTCTCTTTCATTCTGTGGGAATATCAGGCACTGTTTGACAGCATTAACCATGTGTCACAGTTTCTGTTTCTGTGCCACGTAGTGGTAGTACTTCAGTTCTTCAGAAGGTCACAGATGAGCTCTCTTTTTAATGTTCTCTCTAAAAACAAAATGCCTTGGCTGGCCCGAGGTATAATGATACAGGATAAAATTAGGCAAAAATCAGAAATATTGATTGACTGTTTTATACTTTCCTGTTGCTGCTGTGGATATTAGCACATGTCAATACATACTTAGGCAAATTCCAATTGGACTTAAAAAAACAAGTAGGGAAGAAAACCTTTTTGTATTTGAGATTTAGATACATATGTTGTTAATGGTTTTCAGCACTGGTGTATAAGAGTATATGAAAGGCAAGTATGTAGATGTGACATTGTGCATTTTATGCACTGGAAAAGCACAAGAAGTTTTGGAGAAACACTGTGTGTGTTCCTTTATTTTTGGAGGACATCAACGATGTCTGAAGGTTTTGCCACTATCTAGCCATTTGCTTAAGCTGAGAAAACTTTTTGCTAGACTTCGTTTAGTGTGCTGTTTGCATTGACTGCACGTTATTTTACTAAAGTATAAGGCACACGCTGTCCTCAGGAATAATGTATTTTATGAATGGTGAATGATCTTTTCATATTCTAAATATTGTCTTTCCAAACAAATGACCAGTATGAATAGACTGTGCATGCAAGCTGCGTTTGTGAAATCTGACAAAGCTTTAGAAATTCAATTTGTGCAAAAGTGCTTTAGATCATTGCAGGTCTAATCTATGACAACTTTGCTCTATGCATGCGCCCTTAGAGAGACTGCATGAGCAACTAGATATTTTTAAATACAAAGGATTAGTCCAAAATGTCTTAATTATTCCTAACCAAATTCCGTGTCTTGATTCAGACAAAAGAAATTTCCATTTCAGTAATAGCAAAACCTCCACATAGGTTATACACATCTCATTTCTAATGACTTTTCATTCTAAATTTGTGCCTAATGTGTGAGATCTGAATTCCAGTGACTAAAAAAGGAAAAAAAGAGTTCTGCCATCCTAATGAGAGGTTCCTTCTTAGAGCTCAAAGACTGCCTGCATAGAGAGGGGGATGCATTTAGAGCTCAGTATTCACAACTGAGCGCTAACAGGGCTGCCTGAAGATCGAGCACAGGCTCTCTGTTACGCCGTAATTCGGTTTCCTTTCCAAACAGACAGCATAGTGATCGGGCATTTGCAAACAAGGCAAACCACACGATGACTATTTTTTAATACCTTTTTCCCCCATCCTTTTTTGTTAAAGGATTTATAGCAAAAATTTAGATGAACGTTAAAGTTAATATTGGTGATGACAAGGCTAAAATTTCCATAGTGATGATGGACGATAAATGGTTTTTAGTTAGATGTTTCTTTGGAAGTACATCTCTTCATTACTACAAAACACACATCAGCTGTTGCTATGCCCTTTTCCAACAGCAACCTGTCTTAAATTGTGTTCTGAGGATCAGTTAGGCTCAGCTGTGTCCTGCTGAAAGCTCAAAAGAAAAATGTCTGGAGGGCCCTAGTGAAAATAGCTTAACAGGTACATACCTTAATGTACAAAGTCATAAATCCCCTGATGTTTCCTTCATGAAAAGTTCGGCAGAAGAAAAAATATCTTGGGAAACACAGCTTTAGGATGAGCGTTAATATGCAGAAAGGCAAGAACTTTGGTGATATTTTATTCTTAATGTGCCATTAAGACGATCAGTCTAACATAAGTAGTGCACGTGTGCAGTTTCCTTGCCGTGGCTTCTTCCGCTGCAGACCCCCCATGGGAGCACTGCCAGAGAGTCTTCCTGCAGCCGTGGGACCCAGTGGCCTCACCCATGAAGGCCTGTGTGGCATCATGGGACTTTTTTAATCTTTTGCATTACGCCATAGTTCGTGCAGGGGCAAATCAGTATATACATATTTAGAAGCATCATATCATTCTGATTAACTGAAAATGATCCTTGTCCATAAAATGAAAAGAAACGGTTCTTAGGTAGGTTAATTACAAGTGTCACAAATTTTCATTAAAACTATTATAAACCAGCTTTTTTACATACACTGGGCAACAGCCATGCCATTAAAACTCATTTTGTACAAACAGCTAAATTTGGAGGTGATAAAATTAATGGAAAATCAAGCAACCACATTTTCTGTTAAGTGTTACATAGGAGAAAAGGGACAGAGATAAAAATAGTGGTATCAACAATGACTTGCAATGCAGTAGTACTTCCAGAAGCATTTTATTTTTTGTAATCCTCATAAACTACTAATGTTGCTTATTTGGGGGTAAAGGCTGAAACACTTGCACAGCCAGCCTTTCATAATAATGATTATGTGGTGTTAAGGCTGACACTAGAATTCGAACAGAATTCCACATTTAGACAGACATGTTATTTTGTTTGTTCTACTGCATACTTTGTCTGACTCAAATGCATGCAGTGACACTTTCTGAAAGCGTTTAAGTGATTTGCAAATCCAAATTCCTCTGGTGGGAAATTTAGCAGCTTTAAAAGATCCCTAAGTCTTTCCGTACTGAATCTCATGCTCGCAAAGGCTGTGTTCTACAAGCCAGCATGTTGAGGCTGGGGATGAGCGGAGGAAGCAAAGGGCTCCTCTTCACGTCAGCAAGTTTTTCTCCAGAACCCTGACAGGTTCTGCAAAACAAGGGGTTGAAGCTTGAGCATGGTGACAGCCCTCCTGATCCTTTTCCTTTTCTCCTCTGGCTCATTTACTTATCCTCATCACTGAATGATGCCTTCTTGCTGACAGTCCGATATCCAGGGCAACTCTTTAACTGCAGAATTTTTTTGCAGGCTCTTTTTTGCATGTCCCTGACTGAGAAACCAAAGCAGAAGGTGCACAAATACTACTTTGTCTGGTGCTTTATACAAGTTGGTATGCAAGTTGGTATGCATTGGACCGAACGTGCGTGCAAGTCGGTATGCATTGGACCGAACGAATGCGTGCTGTTAGGCCGTCTGTTTCTGGATCTGTCCCCAAGCACTACATTTTGCACTCCTTATGTCCCTTCCTACACGCACACAGGCATACGAAATGACCTACACAATCCCAGCATTTTTAAATTCATATAATAGACTCATAATGACAATTTGTATCTATTATTGACATTGCAGCCGCATCTCCCAGAAGTACGTATTGGCATGATTTTGGCATAGTCACAATAGCACAATGTTACCACAACAGCACAAAGTTCTAACGGCACAACAAGGAACTGTAGAGAAATCACTTTGCTATTCCATGTTATACAAGAACTTTTTTAATCCAGGACTGGGATTTAGTCTTGAAATGTTAACAGTATATTCCCTCCTCAGTGCACTGGAAATTACCTTGTGTTAGTTCTGTTGGCTCGTTCTAAATTTTTGCCATAACCTCGATAATAATGTTGTATGTTCTCTGTAGTTCGCATTCTTATTGCCATGAGCTAGTTGTTAGGATGCTACTGGGTGAGAAATTAGGATTAAACCCAATGCAGTCTAAAGCTAATGAGATTCTAAACACTGAGAACACAATGATTTTTCTGTTAATAATGAAAAAAAATTCAGATCACCTTTTTATTTTGTGTTCTGTTTAGATGACTCAGAGTTTTGTACTGAAAAATCTTCCAAACTGTTGGCTCTAATTTTTACCTAGAGTAGAATCACTGAAATTTCAGTTCTTTCCAGTAATCTCATGTAAAATCTAACTGAATAACATAGTTCAGTCATTTTTTACTCTGATAGTCCTGGCTAACCTGCAATATCATGATCGTAAGAGATTTCTTAAAATGTGTATATATTTGAAATTTATGTAATATTTAAATACAACTTGGTTTCTAAGTACAGAATGAGAATAAAATTTCAACTATTTTTTCTATTCATAAATCCACACTTTGTAAGTAATATTTAAAATACAGATTACAGTACCACAGAGCGTTGCAGAGAAGTTGACTTTTATGCACTACAAGCTAGAAGTTCCTCTGGCCTGTCAGCTTTAGGTTTCTTTTGTGTTTTAAGATTACTTTTACAAGCCAATATGTACCCCAGAACTAAAAAAATCCACTGAGGAAAAAGTTGTTGACCTGATTAACTGTTGTAAGACACTTTTGGCATAAATTTGTCCTTGAGATGCTGTTTACTTTATCAAGGTTTACATGTACAAATGCAACTACTTACTGTATCATACACATTTGAATATTGCATTTTTTCAGTAATAAACTTGGATAACTTTGAAAAAGACTTTGAGCTTCATTATTCCAAATATTCAAAGTTAATTGGAAAAAAAAAATCGTACACTTGAAAAGTGAGTGCTCATGTGCCTTCAAACCATAGTATTGTAAGGAAGTGATTGAAGGGTTAAACTTGGCTCGGAGACTTGTTTAACTTTTAACAATTAAATACTCAACTTGCTGTGGTCTCAAGGCACACATAGACTCGTTTTTCAAATTTTCATTCATCTATGGTCTACTGTTTTTACTAGTGACTAACGATTTCTTAAATTTAAGCTCTTGTTTTCAAATGTACATGTTCCTAGTTTCTTAATCTCGTTTTTTCAAGTCAAGTGCACAGGTCGGCTCTTCTCTGGAAGGATCAATGGCTCAGGACGTAAAGCAAACAAGAAGATAAGATGATAACTGTAAACGCCACTGACCTCAATATTTAATCAGAGTGGTAATTTTTCTGAATTCCAGGTTTGCTAGGCCACATCCTTAAATCTTGGTAGAAGACTGAATAATGAACTACCGATTAACGATTTTAGCCGTCATACCTAAGTCCACGTGTTGGACTTAGTAAAACCTTGTGGAATGCCTGGCTCCTTTACAAATACAGAAAATGCTTGGGCTCAACGAGCAGCTTTAGTTGAAACAAAACTAGTCCAGAAATACGAAGTTAAAGAGCAATTCTTCAGGGTATTTCTTCAAAGACATTTTGAGAGAATGCAATTCTAGCCAACCTTTTTGTTCAACAATTCTAGCCAACCTTTTTGACATTAAATGGACAAATCAAGATTCTCTTTTCTGGCAAAGGACTTGGTAAGATACCAAGACTGTAGCGAATCTAACGTAAAGGTGTTGCTAAACTTATGAAAAATACAGGAAAATGCAAACTATGCATCTTCCAGCATGCAGAGCATAAGAATACTGCAATGAGTAAGCGTCTTAAGAAATATTCAGAGCAGACTTGGTTGTTTTCACAGTTAGATGTCTCTGAATCAGATATCCACCAACTACCAGTAAAAGGGGATTTTTCATCCAACATCTAACTATGCAGCTTCACACTGGTGTTTTGTGTAACTTTCACAGTAACCACTTTCACTCCGGGATTCTTTTACATCCTTAAGCGCGATAGTTAGGCTCTCTTAATGTAACCTCAGCAATAATGTGTGTGGCCATGAGATATAAATGATACAATAGTATTACTGAGTTTCCACCTCTGCCTTGATATCTATATCAAGTATGGAAGCATGACCAGAAAGCATGCCATGTGAGACAACAGGCTGCTAGCCAGACTCAGCTGTAAGCTTTTATGAGGTTATAAAAGTGGTATAAAAGGGATTAACGCAAATATTGACTTAACTGTCAGTTTGTTGACAAACCGTCCCCCGCAAGCAAGGCAGCAGCATTTGAAGACTGCTGGTTTTGTTCTCTGATTGAGTATTCTGGGACCATTCCCAGAACATGAACACAGGTAGGGGAAGTAACTTCAAGGACCAAGTTGACCTAGACCTACATCATGAAGATGGTCCCAATAAAGCAAAAGCAACAGCTGGGTTCTTCAGAGCAGTACGAGCCAAATATCAGCTGGGCCCATAACTGCTGAGTCATCTCTGGTATGTTCATTCAGTCGGTTTCATTCAGTAGTGAGTTTTGTTTAAAAAGAAATACATTCCTCTAAAAAACTACGTCCAGAAGTTTATCGAGGTGAGAAGGAGGTCTATTGAGTTTGATTTACATCAGGCAAGTTTTAGAGGACATGTGTTTCACTGAAACAGAGCACTTAGGGGACTAGGTACCTTCTTCCAAGACATTTTACCGGATACGTTATTTTGCCTAATCATGTGCCTCTTTCCAAAATTCAGCATGAATTATCAATTAGGAGGCATCATCATCAAATGTTGGTAGTAGGTGGATCTTTTTGAGCTGAAAGGATAACTTTCCAAGACTAACACGGATAAAGAGCTATCCTGAATTCAAAGTAAATTCTGTTACTCTCTCCTATAGCTTTTACAATAAGATACTACAAAGAAATCTTGGTTCCACAGAGGAAGCAAACACGATTAACTCAGTCACCTGAAGACCAGTCTGGTCTGTACTATGTTCCTGTGAGGAGGCTTTTTGCAATACCTAAAATAGGCGGAGACTAGCTCAGCCTGACCTCCCTCCTCTCCCTCGGGCTCCCTCCGTCAGAGGGCAGTTCGCAGTCTCACCTTTGCGAGAGACCTCAGAAACTTCTCTGAAGTCTTGCTTTACCTCAAGTTCACCTTCGCACGTTTCCCTTCAGTGACCAGTTACTGAACAGAGTATGTGATAGAGACATGTTGCGGCTACTTCCGAGCAGGAGCTTCCACGACGAGATTCATGAAACATTTCTTCTGAAACAGGAGTGCTTCCAAAACCCCCTTGTCCAATGATTTTCCAGGTCTGTCATGAAATTCATAAATAAAAGTCTGGCCTTTGTTGCTGTAGAGAGCAATTGTTCCCTCTTGGTCATCTACAAGCTGGTAAATGCGATGAAAGAGCTCTTCATTGCTGAAGCTGGAGAAATAAAGTTTGATTAAGTGTCCCTTGTCCCGCAGGTTCTAGAGGCGAGATTCTCTGCTTATATTAGTATAAGAATTTTCCTCAGGATTGTAACCAGGGAACGGGCATTTATTTTCTTTGTTGATATTATTCTTGAAGGTGTCATCTGTACCAGTTTTATTTGCAATAACTTCAGGCAGATTTTTTTCAAAGTCCACCTGAAAAAAAGAAAGAAAATATCCTAGTAGTTCGAAGCCTGTGTTCACTGCTTTTTTTCCTTTGCTTAAAGGGTACCTTGTTGCATTTAGAAATTTTTACATCCCTTCTTATAAATCTGAGGAGCTACTTCGCTACAGGAAACGACTCTCAGACCCCCAGACAGGTGCAGTTCAGTGTGTGTCCGCACCATATAGTGATTTTCTCATTCCCCCATGGAAAGTCTTTGGCAAAAGCAACAAAAACAACTTCTCAAACTGCTCTCTTCACGTAAAAGTCTTGAAATGTGCCCTTGGTGCATTCCCAATCACTTAAATTTAGGTTTTAATTTGCATATTTATCTACCTTTTAGTGGATAGGGTTTTTTTGTCTGGCCTATGCTTGCCTCAGTGGTTTCACACTGCACGTACTTGATTAATATTATTCTACATTTTAAGCAAAAACAAGGGAATAAATGCATATCTATTTATTTTTACTGCTTTTATTGAATTTTTTTTTCTCCAGAAAAGTTCTAGATGAAATCTGTGTTGAGCACTTAAAAGCCAAGTGAAACAGCTGAAGCAAATCTAGAGCCACAGCTGCTCTCCAAATTAGATCATTAACTTTAATGTCAAATTAAGTGCAAGCTGGGTGGAAGGACAGCTCCTATGTTATCAACAAGTACTGTGAGCCTTGCAGCTGAAAGGTTTCAAGATCTAAAGGTAGCTGTGGAGTACTCTAAAGGAGCTGAAAACATACATATTGCTTTATATCCCTTTTGTAAACCTAGCGGGTTCTGCTAAGATGGAGCAATGTTGTTTCTCTGCAAACTGTTACATCAGTGCAAGAAAATCAGGTGCTCATTCTTTGTGGCTTGTTAATGAGCTACAAAGCCCTGAGACACCTGGAGAAAAGCTGGTCCTGTTCTTGCGGAGGAGGTGGTGGGCAGGTGCTGGTGGTTGCAGCTCCGCCTGATGGGCCGGCAGTGCTGCCCTGGAGGGGAGAAGCCCTGGAGGGTTTGAAGGCAGGGATGGCAGCAGTGGGAGAGCTTTGTGGACGAGTGCGTGCTAAATCTTTCTGTCTGTGCTTGGTGGTTGAGGCAGTAGCTCAGTGAACTCCTGTTGGGGGGTGTAAAGTGTGGTTTTTCTCCCCGCTTGGTCGGGCTACTGGAGCGGGGAGGGCAGGGAGAGAGAGGTCAGCTCCCGTTTCACGGGCTGCTGGCTGTCTCGAGGGCTCTTTGTCTCCGGAGACCCCGAGTCCCTGCATGCTGCATAAACAGGGACAGTAGGTAACTTATTACCAACTAACGCTGAGGGTTTGGCTGATCGCACTTCCAGTCTGTGGTGCCTACACAGCATCCTTTGTTTAACTTTAAAAAGCGACTGCTGAAAGCTAGCCTGCTCTCTGCGTGGCACGTGTCCTCACGTACGTACGCCCGCCGCTCCCGAGCCGCTCACCTCCTGGCTGTCGTGCCGCACGCCGCACCAGAGGAAAGCCTTGAGTCTTTCAGACCAAAAGCAAAACAGGTTGCAGACTGGCTTAATTAACACTGGTGGGATATCTTCTCCTTTACTAGGTCCTGAAAGGAGAAAATAATGATACCTAAGTCTACGGAAAGCTAGATGTAAGCCTTGAGAGAGCTCGGAGCGTGAAGTTGGGGGGAGCGGGATCGGAGCCCACTGCCTTCTCCTGGGTCTATGTCTCACAAGCAGCTTGCTGGACTTTTTGAAAGCTCTTTTAACAGCTGAGTCAGATCCTTATGCAAAAGCATTTATATATAGATAGGTATATTAAACACCAACCTGTTAAAAAGCTTATCGACAGCCCCGCGATGGCACAGCCTAGACAGCCAATGGCACTGAAGTACAGGTAGGAGAGGGAGTACCAGCTATCTGCCAGCAAAGGCCTGTGAGGAGGTGACAAAAGGGGAAGAAGCAGCTATTGGCGACCGATGGGAATGTTTATATTGCCTCTTGACTGCGGCAGCAAAACACAGCTCACGCTGCAGCTGGTGTGCGATCCGGCAGTGGTCCGCGCTCCCAGCCCGCTCAGCGGTTGCCACTGCACCCAAACGCGCGCCGCAGGCTCGGGCTGCGCGCTGTGCCAAAACGCAGGCTTAAGCAGGAACGATAGGGAAAATACCTGTCTGGAGCCGCCGTGGGAGCTGCCGTCATCAGCGCCTCGGTGCTGTTAGCCAGCGTGCAGTTGAGAGTTGACAGTTGCAGAGGAATGGACTTTGTCGGTGGCGCAGGGTAAATGAAAGAGCCGGTACCAGCCCAAAAAGCTAAGGTGATCCCAGCTAAGAGGCCCCCTATGGCACCCTTGGCAGGTATAGAAAGAGAGTGTTAAAGGTGATGCATGGAAAGTGCTTCTCTGCGAACGTGAATTAGGCAGGAGTAGATGATGACTGGTTACAGTCTCTGCGTAAATCAGTTTTGTTCTCTTTCAACCAAGGTATAAAATGTGGTGATTTATTGCCCTCTAGTAATAAGGATTGAAGCAAAACTGTGATGATCAAAACTGCAATACAGAGTTTAGCTTTACTTCTGGGTGAACATGATGGGACCACTCATGGGGCAATATGAAATGAGCTCATATTGTGTTTTTTCCCGAGTTAGCAAAGGCAGAGCAATTGAAATCATTCTGTGCGTCCCACAGTGAATATAAGCTGGGGCGAGTATTGAATATTTTTTTCTTTTTAATGAAAAAGAAGAAACTGAGAAATAAAAATAATTAAAAAAAACCCAAACGTGCCTCGTGGATCTAATCAGTTGGGTAGAGGTAAATTCAAATGGGATAAATTCAGGCCCTGTAAAGGGACCTCTAAACAGATCTTGGACTCCTCAGGCCCTAAATCTGAAAAGCATCCCAGAGACTAAATCTAAAAAACCCAAACAATTTTCAAGATGGAGTTTTAACCAAACAACACCAAGAGATTTTCTTTTAGATAAGCATTTTTTTCCTTACCTTCCAGTTAGCCCAAGGAAACATAATTCCCAGTGTAAATAATCCCAGCATGGGCCCCCCGCACATCCCGTGGATGGAGAGGGAAGCCTGTGGATGCAGAGGAGAGAGAGGAGCTTAGTGCAGCAGCTGGAGGGACCATGCACAGTTCTGGTTTCAGTCTGTAATTTTCAGTGAAAAATGGTGGGGGAGGAAGGACCAACAGTGATGTCAGGGCACAATTAAAGAAGGAATCGCACTCAGTACTGTTTCCCAGCAGTGAGTGAACAGTGAAGGGGTTGAGGGATTTATGATTCCCAACCCCCTCCCTGCCCCCCCAGTTATGCCTCTCAGCGGACTGTCCACAGAAATTTTTCAGGTAATCTAGCAGTCCCCAGGGATGTCAGCATTATTCCGTTCATTGCATTTCTGTTCATTCATATTCGGTTCACTGCATTTCTGAAGCATGAGATACCTGCACAACTCCTCCCAGCAGCGATGCTGCTGCAGCCATTGAAGTGCACAGGGCACCATATAATATACCTGGAAAAGATCAAGCAGCGAGGTTGTCAGTGCTGAGTAATAGTGTGGACAACTTCTAATTCATCTAGTGTCTGAAGGGACCAGGTGGCATGGAGGAATTTGCACTTTGGGCTTTGATGTTTGAAGCGGACCATTAAGCACCCAGCAGCGTTTCGCGTGAAGTCTTGTTGGGTTTTTGGTTGGTTGTTTTTTCTTATGAAGCAGAACTTAGCAATGAAATTAATTTAGAAGGTATCCCGCATGTAGAAATGTTTCCATTTCTGTTGCCTTTAAATAACATTTTTTAAATCATGTAATGAATGAGTTGAGCAATGATGATAAATACGTCTGTCTTCCTTTGACATCAGTTTTAACTTGGTGCTAGACAAGCCTCTGTACGTGGTAGTCTTGAGGAAAGCCAACCAAAACTCATCTTCTGAAACCAAAGTGTACTAGCGCAGAGGTAAAAATGATCTTTATAGGTCCCGAGTGCAAAGACTTACTCTAAGTGGAAAAGCAGGAACAGAGAAGGTTGGGGACAGTTTTACAGAGACAGAGAAAGCATTGGTTTTGCTTTTCTGTGATCTTTGTCAACATCAACAAATGGTTATGATATTATTACAATAATTATAAAAGGGTTATGATATTACTGTCATACTTGTAAAAAGTGTCTTAAAATTCAAAGCACTTTGGGCGCTTGATATTTTGACAGTCTGTTTTTCATTTGTCTTTTTTACATTTTTATTTTTCTCTGAAATCTGCTTATGTGATACTCTGAATAGAAATGTCTTATTGTACTGCTATAAAATAACAATATTTAGTAATACGACTATAGAGCAACATGGTAATAACTACACTGATATTATTTCTGTATTGTAAAGAAGATCCCAGAGTGTTCCCCAGTATTTTCAGTAGACAAAACTTTTCAAAGGATCTTGAGTAGTGCATCATCAAGTGCACATGCTCAGTTTTACTGAAGCGTCAAGCTGATGTTCATACTGACACTTTATAAAGGGTTATACTCCTGTGGAGTCCCCTGAAGCAGTGTCTCCAGACAGTGCTCTTCACTACTTGCAGAACTGCTCTTGAAGTCTGTTGAGAGTCTGAGACTCTCAAGGCTCCGAGTATATCAAAATCCTGCCCTGTTTTCTCCTGTAGTGATAGTAGTGGGGGGAGGATGCCTTTTGCCATTAAACAAAGGGATGCCATCTGGGGTACCTACATAAGCCTTTGCTGATCCACGTGCTCATCTTCTCAGAGAGGTTTGGGAAACCTTTCTTGACCAAATCTTCAAAGGTAACAGTCGCTAAAGCGTTGATGCTGGCAGCTACCGTGCTGTAGAAATGGAGAATATTAAGTAAATAGGAAGCAATATGATCTGAAATAAAGTTGTATTTATAGAAATTCTGCCTCTTGTTCAGCACTAATACTACAAAATGTACAATTCTTGAAGAGTATTTTTCACATACGCTGGTGATGCTGGCGAGGTTTCTGTCCCTTCTGTGATTGCTGGGGGCCCTGCTTCATGGTACAGAACAAGATAGAAATCCGTCCTAATTGACCCTTCAGATTACCAAGCTGCAAAACCCCTCAAAATATAGACGTGTTCCAGAATAAAGATATTACTCCCTTACAAGTCAGAGGGTGTGCAGTGACCACTAGTGATACCCTGTTCCTCCACAAAATGCCTGTTCTATTTTCTCTCATAACTGAAAAATTCGGAATAGGAATAGTCTGACACTTTTAGCTAGGTGAGTTAACCCACGTCTGGTGGATATGATCTCTGTGAATTTGTTGTGATAATAAGGCAATGCCAATACCTACAGCACAGTATTTGGTACTTGGTGCCCTTAACTGTGCTCTCTTAGTCTCCTGCCAGGAGTAGCCAGTGCCTTTTATGCAGGGTTGTTTTTTTTTTATTTGGGTTGATTGTTTGTTTGTTTGTTTTTCCCCTGTTTTGATAGCTCTCTCTTGCTTTTTCTACAGATAAGAGTCTTTAGAAACAGCCTGTTGGAGATTGACTCTATGGCACTTGAATAATTTCACTGTGAGCCTGAATCTTCTCTCTTTCCAATATCCTATGAAATATTGATGTTTGGCCTTAGAGGATAGAAACTACAATAATCTGCAGCACACCCCTGAAGGGCACACAGGTTCTAAAACTTCTCTATTCAGACATCTCTTCTCTTAGTCTAACTCTGTTTCATGTGCAGATAGACTTGCTGAAAAGTTCTCTGTCCCTAACTATGATATCATGGCAGTCAGGTTGAGTAAAGGCAATTTCACCATGAGCACCTCCAAAGGTATTTCAGGAAGCTGAGCTCTTGTATAAAGGGAACTGGTGTTTCCTCAGTTTTATACCCTTTTGACTGTGTTGATAATGTTATTCTAAAATGTATTTGGGATAAAAGTACTGGAGAAGTGGAGCTAGAGTTTGGCATAAATATAAAGTAACTTGACAAAGCACTATGTGCTAAGAAAAATAGCTGGGCTCTTCTTAGGGTTTCATGTTTTGGCCTCGTTCTGGGTCCTCAAGAAATCAGTGGTACGCAGCTAAAATGTTATTTCAGATTCACAGACCTTAGTGTTCCACTGAATGCACAGGCGACAAACAGTCCTGGGACTCCTGGCATCGAAGAAAAAATGTCCATAACAAAATACGGCATGAGCTGGGGTAGAAGGAGCACAAGAGCAACACAAGCAATTAGTTAAGATTTTCCTGCATAATGGAAGAGAAGTAGCTGCATCTGAGCATGTTGCTAAATCCTGGTTTTGTTCCAGCTAACAAGGATTCTGAGCGAAGGGGATGTCGTTCGGCAGAAGCGGTCAATCAGGTTAATACTGCAGGAGTGCCAGAATAGATATATGCTAGCCCTGATTCAGCAGCCACCTTAGTGTTTGAGTGCTGAAAGGACATAAAGCATCCCACAAAACTTACACTGTCTCTATATGTGCCATGTCTGGGCCCAGAGCAGCTCCTAGTTATAAAAACAGGTATCTATACCTGATCAGGTGCTGAAATGAATTCAGCAGTCCAAGGGTCACAGCTCTTGTAATGAGAGTACATCACCAAACCACAAAATACTGCACACACCAGGACTATCCAAAGTCCCAATAAATTCAGGTAAAGTGCTCTAGAACAAAGGAGAGAAACTCATTAAATACAAGATAAATATAGAAAAGCTGTTACAAGTTAGTTATTTCTAACTTTTTAGAGAGTTGCTCTAATGAAAGCTAGCTATGTAATCTCTTACAGGCATCACCAGGATAAGAAATGTTGTGTAATACTGATTTTAAAAAACACAAAAAATACAGCCTCTTTATGTTCTAGGGCAAAGTTCTAGGTAACTCTGTACAGCTGGAAGCGGCCAATGTAAGGCCAGTAACTAATAGGCAGAACAGCCTGCTCTGAGCGCTGGGTCTGTCCCTCCTGTCCCTCGTAAGAGCAGATTTTTGTCTGTCGGAATTGTTGTTGCTGTCCTCCCTTTAAGCCACGCAGAGTATTATTTTGTATGGATTCTGTCGTGGTTGCAATGCTGCAGCTGCAAAGCAATACAGCTGAGGTTTTTACTAGTCCATGAAATGGATGTGGGTGACAGCATCTGCTGGGGAGGTTGTGTGGCTGCAGTTCAGTAATCCTGTACTTCCTGAGAGCTGCCAGATTTTACAGAGCCTACATTGCGTTTGGACGTCACCTTACACAAGGTCTCTTGCTAGGCCCAGTTCAGAGCTGTGCTACTGGGAGCCAGAAGTCTTTCAGGACTTGTTACTTGTGATGTTCTCACTGTTGTGACTTCCAAACATTTCCAGAGACTGAATTTCAACAGGGTAAATTTACATAACCTGTCATGACCTTGAGAAAAATGAGCAAGACTGCAGCTAGCAAAAAAGCTAACTGAAGAAGGAAAAAAATACTATCCTTATGCTTTCGCCAAGTGGGCAAGCAATTAGCACTAAGTGTATGAAAAAAAATCTGGTTGTTCAGTAAAATATGTCTAACTACGCACATACTACTGCTGAACTTGAGAGAGGTAGCAGACTGGAGACCTACATGTCTATATTGTGAAGCTTCACTTTGTTCTTTGCTGTTGATTCTAATTATTCTTATACTTTAGGATTTTAGCAGCTTATTAATCTCATTTAGATCATGCCTTGTACTATAGGGCCCTATTAAATCAATAACTGCTTTTAAGAAAATACAACATAAACACAATTCCAATAAATACATTTTTTCAATAAATCTGTAGATAGCACAACTCTTTTCCATATGGGCATCTTTTCCATACTTTGCTTCTGAGGATTAATTTGGCAGCCTGACCCCAAATTAATAAACTGCAAAAGTTAGTTAGCTACCCATTTTTCTTTCTTGATTTATTTTATGTCATTTAGGGCCAGAAGTAGTAAGACTGTCATCACAAAATTAACTTACTACCACCCAACAGGATATCAATATTTATTTAGCACAACGGATAAACTGTTAGTATAATTCCACATCAGTATTTTTGATTACCAGAGCAGGTTAATGACAGCTGACTTACAGTTTAGCGTGCTTTTCCGATTTGCAAGAAATGCATCTCTGTATTGTGGATTGATTAACTCCATAGAGCCCTAGCCATGTAAATGTCCCCCCAATAACAATTGTCCAGAAGGTATGTCGTCTCAGAGGATCTACATCAAAGCTAGAAGAGAGAAAGAAGCGATTCAGTTCACTTATTTAAACACACCTTTATTTAGCAAAAGGTAGGTGATGTTTCAGAACTATCGGGTATGTCCTACCCTCTGAATCGGAAGTACTGCATTGGTAACGCTGTTTTCCAGCACAGACAACATCTAATGTATTTAGGTTTGGAAGGTGTTTTTACTTTTATACTATCAAGTCAGGATAAACATATATCATACAGATTCAGTCAGAGGTCCAATTAATTGGGATAAATCACGTTTATAAGGCTTATGCTCAGACTTCAGATCTGTGTTGTATTGCAGCAACAGACCTGTACCCATCCTGCCTGGGATCCAGTCCTCTGCAAGGAACAAAGTCACATTCTAAACTCTCAAAATCCCCCAAACTCTTAGTTATATCATCATGATGTGTTATTTCCTTTACAAGAAATTGCTTCAGCTGCAGTGCTATCTTTTTTAACAATGAAATTTCATTACTCATTAATTCTAACCAGTACAAGTACATCTTCCTGTCTTGCATCTGTCGTCTCTGCAATTCTACTAATCTTGACAGGCATAGCAGATAACATTTGACCTTGCTGTTATATTCTGTCAGTGACTTGCCTTGATCAATGAACTTTTCAGTCAATGCCACAAACAGGCAAAGGAAGGTTACTTTACTATCCCAGTGCAGTGGTGCTCCAGTCCTAGCTGCCGTGGTGAGTGTATTTAAAATGAAGCGCCAGTTTTATGAATAAAAAATTAAAGATAAATGCCATTGGAAGGAGTAAACTGGGCTGCATTTGCAGCTACAGAAAGAAAAATGGCAAAGCTCTCTTTGAGTTTGGCAGGGCTTTAATTTCTTCAAAGAGGTGTAACAGAAAGAGGAGTTAAGCTCTCCTGGAAGGTCAGCTCATTCCCGAGAACTGAAGAACTAGGGAATAGACTTCTCTGAGTCACCAGCGTTGTGCACTGGTAGTATAACAACAACTCTGAGTACTTTTGGCTTGGTGAGGGTAGGGTTTCTAAACAATAAATATACAAAACCAGAAGTTTTGCGCTATTTGTTTCTTACTCAAATATGTTGAGTCGTGATCCTTCATAGGCATCCTCCCAGACCTTGGTCGGTCCACCGTTCAGAGTAGTTCCTCGAATCAAAACGGTCACAAAGCCAACCACCATGACAATCATTTGAAACGCATCTGTCCAGACAACGGCTTTTAATCCTCCCTAAAACAAACAGAAACTGTATTCTCTTATCTTCTTTCCTGTTGTTCAAGTATAGCAAAATGTAGCAAGACCCCTTATTTCAGGAGCTTGTGAGATGTATTTATAGCACCTAGCAAATCCAGGACTCTTCTTAAACTTTGTATTCTCCCGCGAAGGTTGTATTTTTGCAGATCAGAAAGTGACACAGAGCCTAAATGGTTTCTCTACAGTCATATGAGAATATTTAACCTCCAGTTAAATGTGTTTTTTCTGTCTCTTTTATATGCATCTGAAGGATATACCATGGTGCGGAACAAAAGCTTGGGGAATACAAGCTGGCCTGTGTTTGTACTCCCCACAGCACTCTGTACACTTCTCGGAGCCCAGTGGCCCACAATTAATTAGCCTACACCAGAAAAATAGCTCCAGAAAATTTACAGTTCAGCTTTCTTCCACAGCTACTTTCATATTTGATCAAATGTGTGCTAGAGCAATGTAATAAGTAGTTTTGATAAGGGTGGACTGAAATATTGAAAAAATTAATTAGTGGTAATGAGAACAGATATTAGGTTGTGTCCTGAGCCCCAGGGCTCTGCCCCTTCCACTGCAATGTTTATCTTTTTGTAATCCGGAGTCTTACGTTGCTTCCACTCAGAAGCAAAGCTCTCCATGACCTGTTGGTTGTCCTTCCTAGGCTTTATTACTCTGTTCTTGATCTGGGAGTGACACTAGAGGCATATTTTTCATTACAATGTTTTTCAGTCTAACTCGTAAAGATAAGAAGAATCATCTCAAAAGATTTAGTATGGCAGGGGAAGGTTATCGCCTCCTTATCTGGACCCTGCCTCAAGCTGTCTGGTTTAAACCTTGAGACATACCGCAGAGGACTTGAGAGGAAATACATTATTTTTTTCCAAATAGACTTACTTATACCACAGAGTTGAAAAGAAATTTATCTCTATGTTCTCCTACTTAAAACTTCAGTCACTTGGACTGTATTTAGAAGCTGCCCTTCTGCGATAGCCTGTCACGTATAAAGGATGGTTGAATTAACAATCTGCGTTCCAGCTGTTCGGTTATGCCTGTTACCTACCAGAGTGCAATAGAAAGTGCAGACAACTCCTGTTGCAACTACAGAGCCCCAGAGATCAAATCCAGTGACTGCAAAACCAAAGAAAGCCAAATGGTTAGTGAAATGGGGGTAGGTCATCTGGAAGGTAACAGAAAAGCTATGATCCTTTAGCCTTAGAAGGCTGGGAGTAATTATTAATTTTAATCTTTTGTGTCTATTAAGTGCTTTGCTGGATCTTCGGGTTTCTTAACACTACTGGATACTGTTTTGCATTGTTTTCTTGCAAACTGGATTTAACTAACTTTCAAATGTGCAAAAATAATACGTAAGAAAAATAATTGCACAAAGCAAAAACATCACTCCTATGGGACACAGCTTTATAAGCAGTGCTTTTCTTCTGTTCTTAGTCCAGACCTTTCTCTTGAGAAATCAAGTTCTTCAGAGATTTCCAAAGAATCCTAAGAAGAAGCAAAATCCCAAACTAAATTCCATTCCCTGCAACTAGGAACAGTTTAATGCATTAAAACAATTTTGCAAGTTCATTTTAGTTCATAAAGTTACTTTCTACAAGATGTACAAATTTTGGTTTGGCTTATGCTGAAGTCTCTCCCACCGAGCATAGTTCACGAGGGCAAATATATTTGTCAGGGTTCTCTTATTAGCAAAGTTAGTATGGCCTAATAACGAACGTGAACTGTCACATAAAACTCAGATGAGCTCCAGAGGAAGGAAGCTCGGAGCTGTGTAAGAGGTGGGATTGGGTGAACTGGATGTAACTCAGATGACAAACAATGAAAAGAGCCTCACAATCTCTTCCAAATCAAGTTTGGTGAAATCAGCAGTTGGGCCATGGCGATTCCTTATGCCCTATGGCAGTAAAATTGCTAATCCCATCCATCATGATGGATGCTGTAAGCCTGGTTTGCAAAGATTAATTAAAGTGTGTGGAAAGCAGCACACCGTTCAGCTCCAGCTGCAGGGAATGGAGCTATGCCCATAGGAGCCTGAACACGGGAGACAGGGAAAGGGGGAATCAAAGTACAGAATACGTTTTGGATCATCAGCTTGTACTGTGAACTTTGTCAGGATGTTGAGAAATTGTTCGTTGCTAACCTCTTCGGTTGGTTACGGAGTGCAAAGGAGAGCAGAACAGCAAACACGGGGCTCCTGCTAATGTATTGGTGTGAGAGAGAGGTCTGGGAGTCAGAAATGCAGAGCTACAAGGTGCAGAGAAAAGCCTTCTTACAAAACTACTGAGGATTATTTTTTTTTTTTTACTTCTTTATCTCTTTTCCTCACTTCATTTATTCTAATTGTCCTGTGGTGTGGGTATTTGGGGTAGCCATGCAGTGCGGCACGGGAACTCACCTTGGTTGAGTGCCAGTGATGGAGCATAAACCACTATTCCCGTGTAAAGGATCTGCAGGAAAAAAAGATCATGGAAAACAAACCCATGTATATGAATGCTCAGTGATAAGGCTTTTATTTAGAGTGGGGCTCAAAGTACCAGATCTAGAGGTTTCTTTAGGTCAGCTTGTATTGTATATGGCTTTCTGTTTCAGCCTTTACAAAATAAAAATCTTTGATTTTCTTTTTTTCTGATGGAAGGACTGTTATCTGTCTTTTTATTACTTATTTCACCCATTGCTAAGATGGCTAGATGAAAAAATATCCTAGTCAAAGGGGAAGAGCAGCTCTCGGGAAAACATGAACAGTGATGCAGGTTGATCACTTGGCTTGCTCTTGGAAATTAAACGTCCCTTGTTCCATACAATCCCTTTCAGAGTATCTCGCTCAATGCCCTTCACATATATGTTCTGACAGAACTGAGGAAGGAACAAAGCCTGGAAGTCAATAAGCATTCAAATCTATTGCTAAAGGTTTTGGAATTAATAAAATGGAATTAATGTGGAAAGAAATGCCTGCCAGCATCCCAAACCTTTCCATCCAATACATAACTGATGTAATCTTTTGAGAAACATGGTGAAGCTTTAGATCAAAGGGGAAAAAAGCTATTTTACGTCTACTTACGGTGGATCCCTAAGTGTTGGTTTGGGGTTTTTTTTGC